>WOVY01006990.1:0-91590 GCA_013436015.1 Rhipicephalus annulatus
TGTGTTGTATAGACGCCTAGTTATCTTCACGTATGCCTACATAATGGCGCGATTGTCAGAAAATTTACGACGTACTTTGAAGAGCACATGTCGCTTTTTTCAACAACCCTAGTGTAGTCAAATTTTACTCAAAATACTGGTTAGTGTACTGTGTATCGCTGCTGTCTATATCAAAGTAATATCACTTAGTATGAGCAGATATCTGGAAAAACAAAATAATTAGGCAGAAAACACATCAAGCATGTGGTGGAAAGCGTTTGTGTGTTCTGGGGACGTTTTCACGCGTTTCCTTCACACTGCGTTAAAGAAACGCGATTAATCATGCACTTCTTTGAACACCATGTGTCCTGCATGCTTCGCCAATTTCTTCATATTCACCTTTGATGGTTAAAAATAGTAGTCGTTTGAGCGTATATATTCCGGTGAAATTTGCAACACCTGCTGTATAGAACGTCGTCCGCCAAAGCGCCGTGTCCTCGTGGAACGAAGCGAAACGATCCTGCCTTGGGGCAACGAAGGAAATCTTATATTCGGGTCCCGTTTAGTTCACCGTGCCTGACCGAGGCTGTTCAAGCCCTTTCGACAGCTGCTCCCAAAGCTTCGTTAAGGCCCTCCAAAACTTTGCAATCACCTTTCGCGCGGAGCAGCTATCGTAAGCTTCGCTGCATACGGGAACGCGCTGAGTGCTTTTTCCCGAAGGCCGCCCTGGCAGGGCCACGAAAGAGCACAATGCCTATTACGTGCTGGGGTCGAGATTCATCAGCGCACCCTTCCAGTACCAGGAATGGAGGCGCCTCTTAATGAAGTCCCTAATTGTCGGTGGCCTACGGAAAGGGTAATAAACCGCCCACGCGCGCTTCGGTCATCAGGTGAGAGAACGACGTGGCCATCTGGCGTACAAACCTGCTCGTCGTGCCCCTAGAGCATGCGGCACGAAGGCTGCAAAGAAGGGCTCCTCATTGGACGCGTGTTTTACGCGGAATACACTGTCATGGGAGTAAATGACGTTATCGGAGTACAGCACAGCAATTGGCAAGGATGAAAAAAAAAAAACGCTCGCAAACTCATTGTGATCACTCACAGTATGTTGCTACGTCATTTTTTTCAGCCCAAATCTGTACTTAAGCATATTAAGCGACTGCTGTCACCACATTAGTTGCACGACGACAAAAATCAGAATCACAGTTTACAAAAGACGTCCTTCACAAAAGAGCTCACCGAGTTAATTATAATAACCTAATTTAGGTCCTTTATAATGAATACAGCGCAAATGAACAGACAGGTGAAACATTTAACATTACATAATGATATTTACATCTCAGTTCTTTCTTTTTTGTTGTGTCGTTTAAAACGTCTAAAAACCTCGATGTAGTTATAAGGGACGCGTAGTAGAACGTTCTGGAAATCTTGGCTACCCGGGGTTTTTCGATACGTTTAACACGGGGGCAAAAGCAAAGTACTCTGCAGTAAACGAATTTTATTGCTCTGAAAGACTCTCTGCCAAAAGTATTTGTGCTGATTTACATGCGGCACCGCGCTAAGTTGTTTGTGGTCGGATGCTACTTAAAAGAGAGACGTTTACTCACATAAAGGCTTAGAGATCGGCCTGAGCGCTAATGTAGTGTAGCCTGCTACTGTACACTGAGATAGGGGATTGGAAAAAAAGTGTAACTACTGACAACGGGGAGGTAAGGAGGTAAATATGTACAGTCCCGTCAGGTTGGCGCGGTGCTGCAGATGCGCATTCAGTCTAGTGGTCTTTAGAAAAACTATGACCGCTCTTACGGCTACCTGTTGCACTGTTGGCATCATGCCAAGGACCCAACACAATCTCGTAAGTTTGTGGCCTAATATACAAATCCTAAGTAGCTGATATCAATTGCTGTCTTTCACGTGCGTATACTGTACGCGTGCGACATGCGTGCTCTAGAGTTGCTGGAACTTCACAGTTAGGATCGGTGTCACTACAGCCGATGATATGGGCATAACGTCTTGTGAAGACCACACCAAGACGAATCCGGTGAATCATACTTGCGATATGTCGTTTTGCTCTATCAAGCATGCAGAATCTCATTTCCGGGTCGCATTTGTGTAATCGCTGGTGTCGTCAGGCGGACATGTGAGATTATGAAGTTTGCAGGTGTAATGGGGGCCGCAGGAAGCACGGGGTCAGGTTGATTGACGGAAAATAGGAAAGGCCTCTGCGCGCCAGTGGGTGCAGTCGGCTAGGATGCTGCTAGAAAACAGACCCTTATACTTAGCTTATATAGACGTTACCGGGGCGTATGACAACGTTAATCCGGAAATTTTTGTGGGATCAATTGAAGGAAGTGGGCATTTGTGACGACTGCATACAGCTTTTGAGAAGATATACCGAGGAAATCCAGCTTTCATAAAATGGCAAGGAATAAGTAGCAATGATAGCGTTGAAATTAGCTAAGGGCTGAGACAGGAATGTCCTTTGTCCCCGCTGTTATTCATGCTGCACCTGGTGAGGATGAAAAAATTGCTTGAGGGTAGCAACATTGGGTTTATTCTGTCACACAAACAGGCTGGCGCGATGAATAATTGAACAGAAGCTTCCGCGTCTACTTTAGGACGACGATATTGTTCTATCTGCGGACAGTCAAGACGATATACAGCGGCTGGCTGATATATGCGGAAGTAAAATCAAGGCCCTAGAACTACAATTTAGTGCAACAAAATGTGGATTGATGGTATTCGATTATAAGGAAGACCAGGTGGTCTCAATACAGGGCCAATTAATACCGAGGGTAAGCGAGTACAAACACCTCGGAGTACGGGTAAATGAGGGAGATAAGATATATGGAGGTACAGCAAAAAACATTGGCATCAAAGGGAAAGAGGAATGCTGCAATAATGGAGCACGAAGCGTTATGGGGGATACAATAGATACAAAGTGTTTCCAGGTACGTGGAAAGGCGTAATGGTTCAGGGGCTCACATTTGGGAACTCAGTGGTGTGCATGAAGTATGACGTGCAATCAGGAATGGGTCTAAATCAAAAGACAATGGGACGGCTCGTGTTGTTCGCTCAAGGGAAGACGACAAATGAGGCTGTAAAGAGGGATATGGGATGAACAGGCATTGAAGTAAGGGAAGCTCAGTACAAAATCAGATTTGAAGAGAGGCTTTGGGAAACGGGGGAGAGTAGATGGTCAGGGAAGGTGTTCAGGTATTTATATAGGAAGAGCGTGTACATAAAGTGGAGAAAAAGAGTTAGGAGGCTCACCAGTTAATATATGGCTGGCAGTGTGGATGACATGGCAACATGGAGCATTAAGCGAGAAGTCAGAGAGGTGGAGAGGGTTTATTGAATGACAGCGATGGAAAAGAAGCTGGCTCTCAGCAACTACCGAAAGAAGAAAAATGAAACAAGGAGGGAGAGGTTTTATAATGATTCAAAGTGAAGTGCTTTACTGTTCAAAGCGAGGTTGGGTTCCCTTAGAGCGCGTAGTCATAAAGCGAGATTCAACAAATAATAAGAACAATGTGCATGCCTTGGGGGAGCTAACAAAACGATGGAACATGTTCCGATTGAATGGGGCGATATCCACCCAGGTATACGTGAGGGTACACGCTTACATAGGGCTTTGGGTTTTAGGGACAACCATGGAAAGTTCAACACGTCTGCGATAGAAGCAAGTAAGAGACAGAGTATTTGGGGCAGAAAAGTAGGGGTAAATGACAAAATTGATAGCGGGAAAATGAAGTCATTCTTCATAGAGGGGCAGAGAGATGGACCAAGAATTTATATTTTTCCTTGTTATAATAACATTGATTTATTTGAAGCAAGTAAAACATTTGGGCAACATAAAAAGAACAGTTTTTTTTTCTTTTTCTTGTTAGCCCAGTGGGACACATGCGACCGCCCCGTTATATATGAGATGTTCATAGCATCTATCCATCCATCCTTCTGCTACTACTGCTGAGGATGATGATGGTTTAGAAAATTAAAAGTGGCAAAATCCATGTATCCGAGTGCCTCTGCGACTAAAGAAGAAGTCCCACTCATCCGCTCAGCAATGTTCTCCGAAGGCGGGTTTGCCCTCTGTCTGGCTCATTATGTCAGTCGGGAGCGACCTCCCATCGGTGCAGGATTGTGTGCCTTCGAGAAGGAAATGCGGCTAACTTCTAAAGTTGCATTCGACTATGGGCGGTTTGTAGCTTCCGTGGTTGGCTTCAGTTCCTCAGATGAAGGCCACAAAAAAAGTGCTGCTCTATAAATCAAGTGAACAGACCACACTTTCAGCAATTTGGTGGGATTCCTTTTTCGACAACGGCCATTGCGCAGACTACATTGCACCACACTCTCGACAAAGCAATGAACACCACCGGAATTCTACATGGCGGTGCTTGCGAAGTCATAAATATTGTTGGAAACTCTATGACCACAAGGCCGCTGCAGAATCTTTCGAAAGACGTGTCCTAGCTGTTACGCTCCACGATAAATACTGCACGAATTTCGTGACCATTCGGCGTGCTTCCCTTTCTTCGTCCACATTCTTTCATGCAGCATTGCTATATGCTTTGAAGACACGGAACGCTGCATAATGTATCCGGCTTGCTATTAAATCGCACAAATGATGAGGGAAAAGTATCCAGCTATTTTCGATGATGACTATCAACATGGAGTCGATATACGCAGACTAACGCCATCAGAATATTTTCAGCCTAAATATCAAGATTAACATGTCTTTTTTATGGTAAGTTCCTTTTGAGGAGCGAAAATCGGTTTAGCTACTTGAATGTACCTATAGGCCAGATGCACAATACACTGTATATTGGTACTTTTTTCATTTTATGCGAAATGGCGCCAACATGTCGTACATATAACAATTCCTTCTGGACTCGTGTTGTGCATTATGCAATTTTGTGGTCCTCGCATTCTTGCCGATTACTTATTTTTTGTATTTTCTTACGAAAATGCACTCCACAGTTTCGCGATGTACGTGCCTTGTGACCATAGGAGCTAGGGTGTTTTTCAAGCTGCAGTTGTAGCGTCCTTCCTTACCTTGGCTTCCTATGTCCGTTGTAAAAAGACGAACTCAAATATACGCAGTTCATGAACATTGAGGAACCTTATTGCACCATCAATTATACAACTGTTAATAAACAAGCGAGACAAGTACAAACAACAAGAGTTTGTAAATTTCTCGCCTATAGCCAAAATGTTTGTTTGATTGTTTGTTTGTTTGTTTGTTGGGGACAATCGTACGCCTTGGGCTTTCACCTCAACAATTGTGTTGTTGTTACAGGGTGCACAATAGTCACTGCATTCGTTTGTTTGTTTGTTTCACACTTCTCTGTATTCCCCATCTCGCCGACTGACCTAACTTAAGAATCTCGCATTGGCTACATGCAGTATCCACTGTCTTCCCCGAAAGTTCAAAATAAAGCTGCAGCTCAAGCTTCGAGACAGCGTACGAGAAAATGGCCACCTTCGTCGGTGAATGGGCCGAGCGAACGACGCTGCCTCTTTTTCGAGGCTGCAATAAAGCGAAGCCGAAAGAACACGCGCGCGCCTGCCGAAAATTGAAAGACCAAGATCTGTGTAATTCCCGACTTTTTCATTCTCTGCAGCACCGCCTGTTCTTGCACGCCGGTTGAGCGAGGCTGTTGCGCGGCTTTGTGGGGCCGCTACGTGCGTTCGCATCGGAATGCCCCGAACTCGTGTGTTCGCAAAGGGGGCCACAGCCAAGCAAAGGCGGTGCCCGAGGCGTCATTCGGTGCATGCTCTCTGGAGAGCTCTGTCGTCGGGCCCCGATCTCTGCACGCGAACCGAGCGTTCGTGTTTATGCATACAGATGCAGCGCTGTTTTAGCGAGAGGCCTTCGCGCGTAGCGCGGCGCAATTTTCGCCTCGTCTTCGTATGACACGCTCTTTCCTCTCTTCGCCGAAACGTACTGCTTTTGTTCTCAGCTCGCGACTCAATCCGAGAGAAGGGATCGGAGACGGCTCAGTGATGATAGTTGTTTTGTAAATGGAAATGCAAACTATTACACACGCGTCGTTCCGGCACCTACGCATTACACGCGTGAATTGCACCGCGCGCGGGTTCTCTCGTGGTTGCCGCAGTAACCGACATAAGCGGTAGAGTAAACGTCGCACCCTCCACCTCCTCGGAAATGGAGCGCTGATTTGGGGTCTTGCCGGCTCATCCTTTTCACACCCTCATCCTGGGTGCCTCGCCTTGCAAATCTCGGGGTCTCGCCTTGCGCATAACAACAGTGCTGTCGCTCAGTTTTGTTAGTTTTTTTGTCTTTTAGTAATATTTTCAACAGTGTCGTTTTGTTTACTCTCACGCATCGTTCCATTTTAATTTAAAATGAGTTCGGAGCGGTGCTTCAAGCACTTTGCGCAATACGCCCTTAGCAGCCGGGAATTGTTTCGGCGCGCGCGAAAAGTGTGAAACACCCGACACGGGACGCAGTGAAGAAAAGCAATCGTAATACAGGGAATTTCATTTACCACAGTGTGCGCATTTTCCGCTTGCCTGCTTCTTTCAGAGCGGATGAAAGGTCGACCAATCAGAAACAGGGAATACCGATTGAAAGATTCTCGGCGCTGAAGGAACCTTTGTGACTCGTCGTAGCGAGGTTAGCTAAAAACAATACAAAATCTAGTAGCAGGAAATATTATTGGGCGATTCGCTTTGGCACTGTTGCTATAACATTCCTTCGCAATGGAAAATCTCAGTTTTTTTTTTCAAGAATGAAGGATTGTTTTCTTTTACTTTTCTGAAGAGAACTAGAAGCGGACATCGAAAATTTGGACGAAAATAAAAACCAAGGAGGGGTGAAGCATGGTAGGCAACGGTGTTTAGGCTCCATCAACATGAAACCTGGAGAAAAGCTAAGAATGCAATGTTCTGAAATAGATTTCTTTGATGAGACACTTCTGGTGTCAAACCTGAATCCGTTTCCGTTGCTGTAAAGTAGTCACAAAACTGCAGAATGCAGGTTTTCTCTTCTTGTTCATTTTGTTTGTTCTCTGGTTTGTAGCCTGGAATCCGTGACACATACCAACTCTGGGGGTGGGCCAAGAAAACACATAGTATCCCATTAATGGTAACTGCACTATTGCTTACCAAAAATGATGCACAAAAAGGAAGACATATAAAAAGAAAGACCCAGAGAGTAAGAACTTAAACACAAAAAGCAAGAAAAAAGTCACAGCTTTGCCGCAAAGGCGAAGCAATGAACGTTATAGCAACAAATTGGAAGGTAACGAGGAGAAAGGCAAGCGGATTGATTGATTGATTTTTGGGGTTTAACGTCCCAAAACCACCATTTGATTATGAGAGACGCTGTAGTGGAGGGCTCCGAAAATTTTGACCACCTGGGGTTCTTTAACGTGCACCCAAATCTGAGTACAAGGGCCTACAACATTTCCGCCTCCATCGGAAATGCAGCCGCCACAGCCGGGAATCGAACCCGCGACCTGCGGGTCAGCAGCCGAGTACCTTAGCCACTAGACCACCGTGGGGGGCCAGGCAAGCGAATTGAAACGTGCCCCGCGTTTCGAACGCACAAATGACGCACGAAGCGTGCTCACAGGTACAGATGAACGCGAATAGGCATCTCGATTAGTACATCGCTGTGTGAAAACCGCGCCCTTTTCGCAAATGGAGACTGTGACACGAATGCAGTGATATTGCGCACCCTGTAACAACAACAGAATTGTTGAGGTGAAATACCATGGCGTATGATTGTCCCCACCGCGAGATACAGCGAGCACACGCGAGAGCGTCCTCTCTCCACGAGGTAAAGTACACGTAGAAGATGAGAGCGCGCGCCGCCGCGTCGTGACAATGTGGCGACGCGCGCTCATTGCGCCATCTTGCTGGTAATGCAGAAAACACGGCAGTTCCCCAAAGATGCCAGTCACCAGCGGTAAGTGGTAGATATTCCCATTTTGAAACTGGCTAAGACGCCCTTGAGCCTTGAGTCCTTCCGCCCAATTAGTCTGACAAGCTGTCTATGTAAGGTAATGGAAAAAAATGATTGATGCGCGACTTCAATGGTGCTGCGACAGAACCGGTGTATTCTCCAACTACTTAACAGGTTTTAGGAAACAGAGATGCACAATGGATGCAATACGGGACATAGTAACGTATGTGGAGCATGAACGCGTCTGTGGTAGTTTGACGGTCGCAGTGTTCTTAGACATCAAAAGGGCATTTGACACAGTCAGTCACGCTCATGTTCTGCTAAGTATGTTAGAACTCGGACTGTCCGGCAGGTCTTTGCGGTGGATATCTAAATTTTTATCAGGTCGCAAAATATTCATCCAGACGAGCGAAGGAAAGAGAGCAGAACACGATGACAGACAGGGAGTGCCACAAAGAAGCGTACTCAGCCCTTTTCTTTTACACTGTGTTATGGCTGATTTAGCTAAAAGACTGTTTTCCATGTTGAAATACTCCTTATATGCAGATGATGTGTGCATTTGGGCATCTGGCACGGACATACGGTTAATTCAGATTGCATTGCAAGACGGCATAAATATTATCAACAACTTTTTTAAAGAAAGAGGAATGACTCTGTCGCACGCAAAGGCAGCTGTACTGCCCTTCATCCGTAAGAAGTTAAAGAACTTCAATCTCAATTTAGAAGGAGAACCACTAATGATTGTGACACAGCATCGGTTTCTCGGAGTAATACTTGATAGGCAGTTATCATGGGCACCTCACATAAAGAAACTCGAAAACGAGGTGAATATGCTAGTGAATATACTCCGCAGAATTGCTGGCACATCATGGGGCGGATCTGTATCATCCATGCTCGCTGTTCACAAAGCTTTATTACGACAAAAAGTTGCATATTTCGCAACAGCTTTACACGACCTTTCCCGCACCTCAGAGGAGCGACTTCAAGGACTTTTATCAAGGAGACTGCGTGTCTGTCTAGGTGTTCCACGAGCGACTTCCAGCAGCCTTGTCATAGCAGAGACTCGACAACCACCCTTTCCAGTCATGAGAACAATCGAAACATGCCACCATTTTTTTTCGCTTACAGACGCAACACAAGGACCACCCATTGGCACTGGAGATTTTACGAAGAGATAAAAGCAATGCTCATGTAGAAACACAGAGTAATGTACATATATTGCCAAGAAATGAATTTTGGAGCTCTGAAATAGACTACCCTCCATGGCTTCTTGCGATACCAAGCATTGAATTCTCAGTGGATGACATTATCCGAAAGAAAGACATGTTCATCCAAGCTGCTCAACAACTAACGCTTTATCAGATACACATGCGGTAACTAGGGTACGTACACATTTAAAAAGATGGCTGAAGTGTTACAACGTCTTCAACATTGGCATTTATTATACCACAGCTCAATATTCAGGAATCATTTAAACTATGTCGCATGACGTCATCTACTGCAGTTGAGCTTTTCGCTATTCTGTGTGCTATAGAGTTTATAAACTCGGCAGCAGGCGCGAGGAAATGGGTACTTTTCAGTGACTCACAGGCCGCATTAAAATTCACTCTCCAGTACAAACAAGACAGTAATAAGTGATAGCATGACATAAATAACGCTGAAAGAGCTCACCAAAGCAAACAAGGCGCAACATGAGATCAAATTTCAGTGGATACCTGGTCATTGCAACATTCCTGGAAACAGAGCTGCCGATGAAGCAGCACGACAAGCACATCGTAAAGACGTTACTGTTTCTATACCAATTTCGAAAAATGAATTGCGTAGTTTTATAAAGACTACAACTTTCAGAATTAGCAAGACTGCTTGGTCTGAACAAAGTACAAAGAGCTGTGATTTATATAACATCGATCCATTTATTGAATTCAAAATTACGCTGGCATTAGATAGAAGTATGGAAACTCTTATTCACCGATTGAGGCTAGGCACCGCATACACAAAACATTTTTCGCGCAGAATTGGCAGAGCTGAAACTCCTGAATGCGAATGTGGATTTATAGATGAATACGTATGTCACCTTCTAATATACTGTCCACGTCATGACACGCCGAGACACCTGTTTTAAATCCAAACGGTTGGCATAGACCGCAAACTGTTTAGCATGAAGAAACAAACTTCTGAGCCCGTGGCCAACTGGAGTTTTACAGTCGCACGCTTTAAAAGCATTAACACGTTTTTTTACAAGACAGCAGAATTTCTGACAAGTACTAAGAAATAACGAACTTTCATTTGTATAACACATGTACTTATTATGTGCAGTATCATGTGACACACATCATGTGTGTGTACTTAAGTGAATGACGTGTCGACTATTACGTACACACGAGCGAATACATCTCCATAAGCACCAGACATGTGCTCTGCTGTTTTGTGCTGGTTGGACCAAATATTAACGAGGGATATTATGAGATACTTTATTCGTTGACTTTCGAATATTTTCTTAACATTTTGTTGTGATATGTGCGTGTAAGTGTGTCTTTGCATATATGTACCCGAGTGTTCTATTTGCAATGCACTGCCTTGTATGTTTTACTTCAATATACGCGTTAAAGTTTCACACAGGGGCTAAGGAGTAGCCGGTGCCATGATTGTGCGCCAACATCTCCTTATATATCATACCGATAAAAAAAATATAAAAAGCTTGCCACTTGACACTTGAACGTTTCTCTCTCTCTCTCTCTCTCTCTCTATATATATATATATATATATATATATATATATATATATATATATATATAAATGGTGAGTTACGGTGACGACACCGGCAGCCAAATTCAGCCGAGAGTGTCTCTATAATTGCTATCGCTATAAAACTTGGGAAGTTCAGTCAATAGTCATATGCAATGTGCTCTGTAAAGCGTGCTTTGCCTGTAAGACATTATTGCATGACAAAAAAGCCCGTTTAAAAAGTCGTGGCATATCCACTGAGTGAACGATGATGAGTGAGACAAAGCATCCATCAGCCCGTCCGCACTTCCGTCTGTCTGTCCATCCGTTCGTGCATCCGTGCGTGCATCCATTCATTCGTGCGCGTCCGTCCGTGCGGCCGTCTGTGCATCCATCCATCTGTGCGTCCGTCCATCAACGCGTTCATTCATTCGTCCGTCCGTCCATCTGGTGAACACTCCAAGTACCGCCATCTCGCATCTTTTCATAATATACTCATCATATAGAAGTACCGCCATCCAGTGGACATTCCAAAAACTTAACGAGAGGTGACTACCTACTACTACTACTACTACTACTACTACTACTGCTACTACTACTACTACTACTACTACTACTACTACTACATACATCGCGGACGCACGACCCATGGCATAAGGAACTTCGCCCCTAATACAGTAAATTGAACCAACCGTGATGTTCATTGTGCCTTGTAAAGCGTGCTTTGCCTGTGAGACATTCTTGCAGGACAGAAAAGCCACCGAGAAATACGGGAAATTCAGTCGGCAGGCATCTTCAATGTGCTCTAAAGGAGTAGTAACACCCAATTTCAATCTGCAGATATGGCGTTCATTCGATAACTTGGTACACATTAGTTTTTAGCGAAGTGTAAATCCCGTCTGTCACGTAAAGTTATTCTATTTCGAGAGTAAAAAGTATCCAAAGCTCATCGGCGCGTCCCCAGCCATGAAAAATCGACAGTATTTTGACGTGTTCCGCAAACCTAAAAAAATCATGTTTATGAAAATGGTGTTGAGACCCCCCCCCCGCCCTCCTTCTCAGCCCCCTCCTCCCTTGGCTACACCCATGCTACACTGATATCACTGCCCAAAGCTCAGTGTAGGGACCACCTAGGTACATGCAGTGACCGCGATACCGCCAGCCAGGCTATGCCGGGTCTTGCCCTCATACTCTCGCAATGCCCAGTAATCATCTGTACAGACAGAGACCGTATTTTTTACCCACTTTCCGTTTTCTCAGCTACCCCTCAACTCTCCAGCATCACACTATGAAACAAAGTCTACACCCACAACCTCACCGAAAATGAAGACGACTCCATCCTTAGCACAAATATTCTTACATAAAAGACAATTATTTTGATTATTTTGTTTCAGAATGAGATTGTGACCGGTACATAATGAATCAAGAAAGTGCATAGCGCAAATATAAAACATTTTCCCACTTTTAACGAGCCACAAAACGAAGTGATATCGAGCAAACACGCCTTCATTCTAAGGAATTAAATGGGAGAGTTATTTGTAGCTCTTAATTGGAGTGCAGAACCTGCAAGGGTACAATCAAAGAAGCTTTCAGCTGCCGGCCGGCAGGGGGGAGGCATAAGGGGTAAGAACTAAACCCCGAGCCTTTTCAGCAAGTTACCTACGGAGAAGTCAGTGGGTTCGCAAGTGTAGATTGTTGGCCTTGCTGGTACCACGTATTCAACAACCGTGCATTGCCGCACGTGTGAGTTACCGCCTCTCTTTCACGAGTCCCTTGTTATATGCGTCAAGATAACACCAAGCTGTTGATGGTTGAATCGGCAATCATACATCAGCTAGGCCAATTTTATATTAGCGCACCATCATTGTCGGTATCTAGAAAATAATTGTCATCCCTCGCTACCTCCACATCGGCACATGCCTGAAGGCACGCAATTTTGTGTACATATTACTCCCTGCCTCGTTACCTTCTAATCAGTTGCGCGCTACAAACTACGAATATTAGAAGCGCATTCAGTCGCCATTGAGGGTAGGTTATTCTGTGTTTCTTTTTCTGTGTCCAATTTAATTTTACTTATTTCGTGGTATTTTTTTAAACGAAAACGTGTTTCTTTTATTGACTCTACCTGTGTGATATGATTGTACCTGAGAGAAAAAATTGCGGGCGCCTCGATCCATGCTCCCTGTTTTGTTCACGACGAAGCGATGTAGAGCGCCCACATTTTTGCCGGCTGGAGACGCACACTTATTTCGCCGAGCTCTCAGCGCCATCTCATAGAGCTTTACGGAAGAAGCCTCCAACAAGCTAACTACCACCGCCACAGGTGGGCGCAGTGCACCACAAGCGCTTCTGTCTCCACACAGTGTATCAAAAAGACGTGTGTTGATAAATTCTCGGAAGGATCACAGTTTGGGTTGGTTGCTTATTAGCTTCTTGAGAAAAGAATGTACAGATGAGAAGGGGACATGCAAGTTCTGCCTTCCAAGTGGGTCATTTGTTCTATTTGTGGTCCACCCCAGAACAAAGTCATGGTTGAGTGATCTTCATCCATTTATTTCATCATGTGCAACCTGGTTCCCTATCATGTGGGGGAGCAGCCAGAATTTTTTTCGGGTTGGGGGAAGGGGGGGGGGGGTCAACCAACTTTTACATATGTTCGTGCGTGCATTTCTATGTGTGCGTCTACATATAGGCGAGAAAAATTGAAAAATTTCGAGGGAAGTTTAAACTCCCTTATCCCTTCCATCTTTATGCCAGATGGTCAATAAAGTTGTTTCACTCACTCACTGCTGTGGCATAGTACTAAGCGAACATTCATTTGCCTTCTAACAATGAAATTGTAAGGAAACGTGTTTAAGGTGTTAAAAAGGAAATTCGAGAAGCTTAAAAGCCAAAGACTTTGTGTTTTATACTAGCACCTCCCCGCCCTCACGTTTCGGGCTTCTCGATGCTAATGTCTATTATCAGACCTAGACAGGTGTGTTAAGAATACTTCAGGCTTAAATTTCATAGTTTTTAGTGGTGCCAGCAGTACCACATTCTCATACGATATTCCATGTGATAGCGTGATACGGGCCCACCTTCATATATTAGCCTACATGACCTGTGCATGGCCCCTAATTATCGCCTGTTTTCGGGAGGACTCACGGCTCGGCGCGAAGCGACCCATGGACTCCTGCTAACTTGAATGAACAAAGCCGATCTTGCCTCATTTTTACAGACATTTTCTTCAGGTGACTACTATTTATGCTCCTCTCTGAGTTATCTGCGTAGTGTGTGTTTTTTTCTCTTTTCTCTCTTACACCTTCCGAAAGTTACAGGCAAGCGTGAAGTGAATTATTCCTCTGTGTCTTTTGTGAAAATAATAATAATAATAATAATAATAATAATAATAATAATAATAATAATAATAATAATAATAATAATAATAATAATAATAATAATAATAATAATAGTCAGCCGATCTACTCTCGTCAACACAGAAGGAACAGGCGGAAACCGCTGAAAACGCAGGGTATAAAGAACGGTAGTTTTGAGCAGCCAAAAAATAATTAACTTTACAAAATTATTTCTGTATGAAAGATATATTTCAAGCATGATAAACGAACACACTTTTGAGCTACTAACAGGCATCTTATTGAAATGAAACCAACGTGGTCGCAGTTTAGTATTATTCAAGCGCACATTTTTGCATATAACCATCTTCTGTTACGTTAATATATCAACAACAAAAAAGTATCCACATGCACTGAAGTATCCTAAAGTACAACAAAGCATAGTATTGAATAGGATGAACCAAACACATTTGTTTTTGTTGGCTCGTCACCACAGATGGGAAACTGTTTTGATAAATGCCGCGACTTAACCACAGAAAAATGCGAGGGAAGCCTGACTTTTTTTTCTTTTTCTGTTATATACGCAACATTTTTCTCTCCAGTGTTGTTCTTGTGAGTAATCTTGAGTGAGAGCTCGGAAATGTGTGACCGCTTGCAATGCAATACGAATAACATACTGCCTGCAACAAGCCTACTGTACGCGTTGACTCACGTCCTGATCGACTCTCGCGTGGAAGTCAAAGGGACGTCATCGGGGCTTTCGTTATTTATTTTCCAATATAATAACAGAGCAGCGTTAAAGAGCTCGTTCCTCAGAAATTCCCTTATCGGCGTCGGCGTCAGCGTCCTCAGTTGCGAACGGAAATCATCATCTTTTCGTGACCGAAAAATCAACAAAGATGCAAAAAATACATTATAAAAAATTTTGGGTTTGAGTCGAGATCAGACCTGGGTCGTTTGCGTGCTCTGTCACATAGCAACGCCTCTGCTTGTTAATACAGCAAAAATAAGTTCCTCGGCTTTGAAACGCAGTGAAACTGGCTTTAGTGCTTTGCAAGCTCGCGCGTCCTGTATACATGCTCCACAATACAAGACGAAATATTGCAGTAATAATGAGTGGTACAGGCGCCGTACATTGCCATCGGGCGTATGTCAATGTGATTATCATTATAACTTGACGGTTTAAAGACGGTCACCCACTGAAAAAGGCAGACACGCTACTGCACCCCTTTCCTTAAAGCCACGTAGTCGGTGCATAAAAAGTTCGAAAAGGTTTCATTCACCATGTGTTCGAACTACGCACTATAGACAGGATATCGCTATCGCTTTCAACTACTAAGCGTGTAGCTTAAAAAATTCTCCTTCCCCTTTTTTTCATTCTGCGATTCATATACGCACTCAAGCCAAAGTCATCTTTGTTTAAGCTAGTTGGATAGTCATGATAGCAGATGGCCAGAACAGCGATGCGGGCCTGTTGGTCTGTACTTCTTCTGAGAACAAGAAAATGATTACTTCAATCACCAAAGCCCAATATATATCCGACGAATGTATGCAAGATATGCCATATCGAGGTTGCCACATTGAATCACATGCTCAGGGACTGCGCCAGAAATCCGCAAGGTGCTAAATCCGGAACCCTTCCGCTGCGGTTGGCCGCTGCCCTGTACAGTCCCAGCCTCAGTGACCAACTCTGGGCCGTCCAGCCGGCCCGCGAGGGGGCGGTCGGGCATGTTCTTGACGTCCCCACGCGGGAGACCTAAGGCCCGGTCGGCGAAAGCTCTGCCGGACATCCAATAAAGTTGTTACCAACCAAACAGTCACCAAGCTGACGTATATGCCTATTTTTGCGCATGACGGCCACCTGATCACTTGCAGAAAACATGAAAAAAGCAACAGCACCGTCAACAATAGGCAGGGTTGGAAAATTTCTCTCTGTGTGTAGCTGTTCCATTTGTCTTTACCTTTTCGCGTCCAATATACAAGATGCAAATGGCCGCGCACATCAGAATATGGACAAATTTGAAGAAAAGACAAACACAGGCCCTGTAATAGTCTAGTGAATTTACTGATAGCACGCATGATACCAGTCACAGTTACTGCATCTTCTGAGAAATGTCAATACAAAAAATAGTCGTCTAGACTAATTTTGGTGCCCGCAACTGTACCCGGATGATCAATATTGGCGTCCGATAAACGTTACATAATAGTCCACGGGTTAAGTTAATTCATTTTTAGTGTATATTATTCGTATGGCTGGATTTCAAGCCATTGTGAAGAAATAATGCCGGCAGGGGTTAAAACGAAGCACAACCCTGACAAACAGCAGTGCGCTATGATCTTGTAACAAAGCTCCGAAGTTGCAGCTATTAGCCAACCATGCAACAGAAAAGAAAATAATAAATACAATATTTTTATCGAAGTTAAGCAAACAGAAAAAGGGCACTTGTTACATGCTAAGAATGTCTTTTGTACTGAAGCGTTCTTCCACTTATCAGTTTACATATGATTATTTCTGTCAGTATAAAGCACTTCCCTAATAGTGGTCCAATATATTATTTGCAATAACAGTTAATTATTAAAAAACAATCATCCTTGCATCACGAATTCCACCCACTTCTGTTCAGTTATATCTCATTAAGTAGTGCTCACTACTAAAATTCAACAGTATTTCCAAGGACTACCTTTTAATTAATGTAGTTATTAATAATTAACTTTCGCTTTTCCATAATAATTATATCAAAATATAGAATGATTCGCAATTGCCTTCACCTGAATATATGTGTTTTGTTCAAAACTGTATTTGAGCCATCCTGGAACTGTCGTTAATTCTATCAATATTATTCTTTATTTTTATCGCTCTACTTCATTTCAGTTGACAGGCCGTTGGGCCCAACGCAATTTCCTCGCCGGCTGCCATCCTACTGCCATCTGTGATCAGAGCGCAGTCCTGCAGGCAGCCTGCTTCTTTATTGATCGCTCAACAGAGGGCGACGCCAGTCGCTGTGCGCCAGAGCCATGTGTACCTGTGCGCTAAATGACTTAAAAAAGTCGTGGTCGATGTTTTTATTCTTATTTATTAATACTGTCAACCCTCGCTTGAAGGTCATAACAGGGAGAGAGTACAATAGTAAGTACAAACAGAAAACCAAAACAACTGGCACTCGAATAGCAATGCACACAAAAAAACAAAATTGGCAGTAGTTCAACTCAACCATGACCATGATTAACAATACTTAGACTGCCATTCTACTAAAAACGGCTAGAAAGAAAAACAAGCACCCAAGAGGAATATATATGGAACAAAACTTTTGTTATACGGTTAAATAGTTGATACGAAAGTTCGTACGATGCACACAACTGTCTTGCAACCTTCCGATAAAGTATGCCATATCATCCATTGAATTATTACCGAGCCATGCTGGCAGTAAATGTTGTGTCTGGTGGTAATTATGGTTGGCTGGGCTTCGCTAGTGTTGTCTACGGTGGAGTGTTGTCTAGGAGGGGCTATTCCGGACACTTTCAAATTCAGCCATATTGTGATATTTCCTAATGGCAGCTCTTTATGTCAATCAGAGACGCCGTAGCAGCTCTCCGGGCCAATCAGTGCTAATTTATGGCGGGATTTGACACATGTCCGGAATAACACTCTAGAACTGGCTGATATGGCTTAATTGGTCGGCTAGTATTGTCTCTAAAGTTGGCTATTACCGGCTAATTTCAGCGACTGTCATGCAGTATTTGCTACCCTATATTACAACAACCTGAGAAATATTGTAGAAGCAGTGCTACAACTGTGCTACCTATATTCTCGCGTTTCCCGATCCCACAGGACTGCGCCAACGAACGCTCTTTATGACTGCACGTCAGCGCATTGTAGCATGGACCTTTCCTTTATGAACGAGGCGTCCGTGTTCGACGGGGATAGATTGTAACCGGCCGAGGTGACGACACTCATCTGACCATACACTGCGCTATACTCTCTTACAACCTAACAATAAATAAGAACTCTACCGGCGAAACTGCGGTGCACCTCACTGTCGCCTATGTAAAAGAGTCGCACAAGCTGGTTTCTTTTTGAATCGTAAGAACGTTTTTTTAATGTGCTAATGCAAATGCTGCGTATGCCAAAAACTAAAGGTTTTGTACCTTAAAACATGAGGAATTTTAAGGGCTCGTTTTGTTTTTTTGGGCATGATTCATTAGAACTAACAGACAAGAAAGCCAACGAAAGTGCAGGGGTTGTTTTGTGTTGTTGTTATGGTCCGAACTTGTGACCTCCGAATAATGCATCCTATGCTCCAACCAACTCAGCTACAGTGGTGCTCATCCCGCCGTCCACTTTATGGGGTACTTAAATATGTTTTTAAATGTGGGAGCGTTTTTCAGAGCCGCTAGTAGCAACGAGCACACTTTTCCATTTCATCTTATTTTCTCTTTGTGGGCGCGATGAAGCACGTGTCGTGAAGAGGCACTGACTAAAACTGCCACGTTTAAGGGCACGTATTTATCCAGTAGAAATATCAGCCGTCATGCAGACACTGCGGAAACAGGGCGTAGACGAAGTATATATAAACATTCTGGAAAAAATCTACAGGGGATCAACTGCTACCATAGTGCTTCATAAAGAAAGCAACAGAATACCAATCAAGAAGGGTGTAAGGCAGGGGGACACAATCTCCCCAATGCTATTTACCGCGTGCTTACAGGAGGTTTTCGGAAGCCTAGAATAGGAACAATTAGGGATAAGAGTTAATGGAGAATACCTTAGTAACCTGCGCTTAGCCGATGACATTGCATTGCTGAGTAACTCAGGGGACGAATTGCAACTCATGATTACGGAGTTAGACAAGGAGAGCAGAAAGGTGGGTCTTAAAATTAATCTGCAGAAAACGAAAGTAATGTACAACAACCTCGGAAAGGAGCAGCGCTTCGAGATAGGTAATAGTGCACTTGAAGTTGTAAAAGACTATGTCTACTTAGGGCAGGTAATAACCGCAGAGCCTAACCACTAGATTGAAGTAACTAGAAGAATAAGGATGGGGTGGAGCACATTCGGCAGGTACTCTCAAATTATGACAAGTGGATTGCCACTATCCCTCAAGAGGAAGGTATATAACAGCTGTATCTTGCCGCTACTTAGCTACGGAGCAGAAACCTGGAGACTTACAAAGAGGGTTCAGCTTAAATTGAGGACGACGCAGCGAGCAATGGAAATAAAAATGGTAGGTGTAACCTTAAGAGACAAGAAGAGAGCAGAGTGGATTAGAGAACAGACAGGAGTTGAGAATATCATAGTTGAAATCAAGAAGAGGAAATGGACATGGACCGGGCATGTAGCGCGTAGACAGGATAACCGCTGGTCATTAAGGGTAACTAACTGGATTCTCAGAGAAGGGAAGCGGGTCAGGGGGAGACAGAAGGTTAGGTGGGCAGATGAGATTAAGAAGTTTGCGGGTACAAATTGGCAGCAGCAAGCACAGGACCGGGTCAACTGGCGGAACATGGGAGAGGCCTTTGTCCTGCAGTGGACGTAGTCAGGCTGATAATGATGATGATGATGATGATGATGATGATGATGATGATGATGATGATGATGATGATGATTTGCCCAGTAAAGTGAACGGGGGATGTCCGCTGCTGTAGCTGAATTGGTAGAGCATAGGAGACGTTATTCGAAGGTCGCAAGTACGGTCCTTGCCAACGGCAAGCTATTTTTTTGGTCTGCTTCATTTTATTCGCATGTACATCAGAATTTTTACAGATACCATCTCGTGCACAATCATTAGCTTTTCTGCCTGGTCTGAGCAAATGTGCTTACCTAAAATATGACATTTGGCTAAGCAGTTATATCTCATCAAATTTGCCCAGACATTCAAGTTTCCGACTTATAAGCAGTGACACGACCACGTGTCTTTATCAGAATGTCAACTTTCTGAAACTTGGGGAAATTACTTGACGTCATGGAAATGAGTAGGTGTGACTAGATAAAATGCTTGTGCAATTTTTCCGCTAGTGTGACAGCGATAGCTGTGGGTGGAACTTGCATTTATATTTAGGTTACAGCCGGCTCATTTCAACAGCCGTGATCAGCTGCTTTCTGACTTCTTCGCGAAACGCTGATTCATTCAATCTGCAGGAACTGCTGCAGTTTTTATAGAGCTTGCGGACAACACCCAGTCATTGGAAGCGAACACACTTAACAGAAAAACTTTGAACTAAGATAAAACATCCAAAAACATGCAAATTTTCCCACAGGGTTGGCCAAGCGTAATGTTTTTGGGAATTGTCAGATTTCTGAGATATAGTAAACAACCGAATATTAGTCTTGCGCCGGAGCAAAAGTGGAAAGTGTGACTCCCCACTACTAATTCGACAGGAGCCCGAGTCTTTCTTATGAGGAGTGGCACAAATAGATAAAAATCACAAGGGAGGACCAACATCTTGCCAAGGTGGACATTTCGTCTCTATGAATGTATATATAGGTTTTATTTTACTTACATAACAAATAAATTCATGTCTCGAAATCAAACTGGGAAATTGACATGCGTAGCCAACTAGAGTTATTGCATCGTGCTGTTGAGTCTCCCCTGAATTCTATCGAGCAGCTGTTGCGTTTTTATTAGTTACACATAACTCAATGGTATTAAAGATGGTCACAGCCTACAAGAAGAGCCGCTGGTAAAAAACCTTGAGCGTGCTATATACTTAACCATCAACCCATTCAGATATGAGATGTCTAAAAAATAAATCCTAAAGGGGGACACTTGCGAGGGGTTCTCTCCTCCCACAAAGGGGAGCCAGAACCCCGCCTTAAACAGCCACTGCAGGTCTTCTTGCTGACAGCCGCAAGAGTTTTCCGTGCTTGTTTGTAGTAAAAAAAAAGAGCCAGATTGGCGCCACAGATCGCACGGAAAGACTAAGAAGTCTACTTATGTATTTCAGAATAGTATTTTTTTCTCAACACATTATGATTCGAAGTGCCTAGATTGCAATTTCATCACTTCCGTATTGCAACAACCTTAGGTGTGACGTACATAGGTGGCGGAGTGCCCTATACACCAGGCATGACCAGTTTAGATTATTTTATTGACATGTGGGATTCAACGTCCCAAATCCACCATATGATTATGATAGATGCTGTAGTGTAGGGCTACGGAAATTTCGATCATCTGGGGTTCTTTAACGCGCACCCAAATCTGAGCACACGGGCCTACAGCAATTCCACCTGCATCGGAAATGCAGCCGCCACAGCCGGGATTCGATCCCGCAGCCTGTGGGTCAGCGGCCGAGTACCTTAGCCACTAGACCACCGCGGCGGGGCAAGTTTAGATGACGCCATTAAATTCGATCATGTATATATCAAACTACGTGCAAATTTGGCGATTTTCCAAGAAGTGTGTGTTCCGTAAATTGGGACGCACTACAGTTTTTCCTTACACAAAAGTGCCCTGAAGTCGATAATGCAACACTGATTAGCGTGGTTTTTAGTGAGGGCCATAGTAACTATAACGTAACACGAATACTGTGGTCGGTTCAACTCATTTCCTACGCATCTCTCATCCTTGAAGTCTTGATTCAACTTACGTGGGACTTCTTCTGTATACGCAGCATGATTTTCGAGGAGGTGGAATGGTGGTGGAATGGTGGTGGAATGGTAGAAGACCGTGTACTGTGCGATTTCAGTGCACTTTAAACAACACCAGTCCACTTTGAAGAACACCTCCACTACGACGTGACTCTTATAATGTTGTGCTTTTGACACAGAAAGTTCTCCATAATAAATTGTTCCAGAGAGAGAGAGAGAGAGATAAAGATTCAAGGAAAGGCAGGGAGGTTAATTAGACGCACATCCGGTTTGCTACACTGAACTGGGGAAGGGATAAAGGGGAGAAAAGAGGTTGCAGAGAGATGAGAAGGTACACACAATCACGAGCACACTCGGGGAGCACACACAGTCTACAGGTGGTCGCTCAGGTTTGCTGACTTTAAGTAAAGTAGCAGTGCCTTAGTCGCTTTCTGCGCAAACTGAGGCACATGCCCAAGGTCCTAGTATCTTCTGCACACAAGATGGTCCGGGGTCAAGTTGATTCAAAACCATCCGGAGCTGGCATCGCTGTGTGTCGTAGCAAGCGCAGCTGCACAGGACATGTTCGATGGTCTCTTGAGCTCCGCAGTAGTCGCATGTAGGAGTGTCTGCCATACCAATGCGAAAGGAGAACACCTTTGTAAATGCAACACCCAACCAAAGGCGGCATAACAGTGTCGCATCGGAGCGGGAAAGTTGTGATGGTAGCTTTAGCTTGAGCGAAGGATCCAGTTCATAAAATTGACACCTTTGGAAGCTGGTAGACGACCAGAACGTGCGTGTGAGATCTCGAGCCAGCAGGTAAACTTGTCTTGCTGCATCATTCCTTGATAGAGGAATCGGGACTACACGGGTTCCTTCAAGGGCTGAGTGGGCTGCATTATCGGCTAATTGATTTCCGGTAATACCGATATGTACAGGCAGCCATTGATATATAATATCATGCTCTCGTGCTAGAGCTTCATGATGGCAATGTCTTATTTCTTGTACCAATTGGTCATGACTCCTCCTACGCATGGCAGACTGCAAACTCTGAAGCGCTGCCTTCGAATCACAGAATATGACCCATTTTCCTGGACGTTCTTGAACGAGATATTGTAAAGCAGCCCTTATAGCAGCAAGCTCTGATGCCAAATTTTCTGTAATGTTTGCGAGCCGGCACACTCGTGAGTCACTGCTTCATCAGCAGCATTAAAATACCATGAGGTTTACTCCGTCCACTGGGATTTATCGCTTTTGAGCGAGGATGTGGCCTATCACCCTTTTAGGCTCGCACTTCCAGTCATGGCGAAAATCAGAACAGAAGGGTTCTAAAGAACCGAACTGGTTCGCCTAGCGGTGCTGATGTCTGTAAGGCACATATCTTCTTTCGCAAGCATGTCGTAAACAATCCCAAGTTTCGAGAGCACGTTCGCGAATACGCCCGATCTTGCAAACGGCTCGCAGAGAAGCGAATAAAACCGGCGCGGAACAAGAGCGGGCATGTGGCGCCCTCTCACTTCCGCAGACTGCGCGAACCGTTTATAACAATGAAGTCGCCGGCCGTTATCGGCGGTCAAGCTTTCAACTGAATGGTCCGCGGCAGGAACGGTCGACACTTCCCCTCCGCGCTGGGAGGCGCAGCAAATCGGCCTGCATGGCAATCGCCTCCCTAAACGGCGCCTGGAGTGCTGGAAAGGATGTCCGGCAAGAAGCAAAACAACACGAGATGCCTCCTGGAAGGGAAGAAAGAAAAAAGGAAGGACAGGAGCAAGTGTACGCCGCAGAAAACGCTTGCCCAGAACTGCGTGCGATGTGCTCGCGTAAATCAACTTGACGGAAAGAATTAGGATTGGGAGCGCTCGTTGCTTTTTTTTCCCCTCTACGCGGTTTGATTGCGAGAGGGGGCGCGTAGTGCTTGTGGAGTGGTTGCCGAGGCAACAACGCTGATACCCGGCAAGGAGACGAGAAGAAACAGAGAGGGGAGGGAAAAAAAGAAGTACATCACGGTCTCTGCCCCACCGGCCGGCCTTTCGATGCGCACTCTGAGGATTCGCATATTGTACCTTGTGTCTCTTCCTGGTGGTGCACGAAATAAAACACGAAGAAGAGCGACGAGAAGAGCAAAACAACTCTCGATGGTGGCCCTGGGAAAACGGATATCTATGTCCAGCCGGCCTGCAGCCACACTTTTCTTATTTCTGACTTTTCTATGTGGTCGCAGCGCACTGCTTCGAATGACGACGATATGCGACCTGCTTCATTGTGTGAATCATCCGCTTCGTTGCTTATGTGTTTAATTCAGTTTGTTATTTTCGCATTCTTTGTTGTAGGTCTGTGTATTTCTGTGGCACAGCCTTGAAGTAGAGAGGTCAGACGAATCGGAAAATAAGCTTGTTTCTTTGGTTGAAGCTTTTTAAGAATCATAACAGGGGACACTTTTTATAGTTTTTAAGCTGGATACTGAAGTAAGGGGGGTGGAAAACCAACTCACCATCCATGAGAATCGAACCTGTAACCTACGAATAAGGCTCGCGATGCTGGGCCAAGTGAGCTACAATAGTGGTACTAGCTCTGAACGCTTTATTAAGTACTTGTTTGCTGGTAATTCAGAGTGTAAGCCAGTCCCACTTCTATAAGCACGGCAGCTAGTGTGGAATACATTTTTTTTTATCTTGGGGGGAGGGGGGAGGAGGCGAAGCTCTATAGGATCCTGCTTTGTCTTCCATTGTAGTCACTGGAAAGAACCACTGCTATAGTTTAAACATATGGGAGACCCCCCAAAAAAAGGTTTACAATTGTCTTAAACGTACGCAAAGGCTAATTACAAACTAAGAAATCACTTTTCCTGGCGAAAATAATCTATCGAGAGGAGTGTTGCTGAGCTGATCTCTACCAATATCTGCCTATAGAAGTCGAGGCTTCTCAAGGAAACCTGTAACCCAAAAGTGCCCGTTGAGCACTATATGCCCAAACAAATTACTTATATTTAGATGTTTTCTTGCGATTCATAAGAGGGCGGGTTCTCAGATGAACTTTCGAGGCATATTTTTCCTCTACAGCCACTCTCAAGCCTTCTTGAATGGCCTAAAATGACTGGAAGGGGAAATAAATTTACATTTTTTATAACCCTTATGTTGCTCAATTCACGTTATATGAGGCAAAACTCGGGGAACGTATGACCACTCACCCATACGATACCCAGAGCTTCGCCCACTCGTCATGGTTCACTTGGTGGAGATGTGCGTTTTTTTTGTTGTTGTTCTTTTATTTTCTTGAAAGCGGGAAGGGGTAGCCCCGTAGGCGTGACCGTGTCCATGGAGGCTGAGTCTGTACCTAAGACTAACTCTGCAGTACTGCAACACTATACACTAGCTCGCAGAGAATATCCACCACCACACTCAAATCTCAACAAAGAGGACAGCACCATACTGAGACGACTGCAGAGCAACGCATACACACACGGCATACTAATGCAACAGTTGTACCCTACATTATACATGAATATGTTTGCCCGATTTGCGCCGTGCCAGACACGTTGGCCCACCTGATCCTCAAGTGTCCATGCAATACAAATACAGATATATCGCCTCCACCGAACATCTGCGACGCTGGTAAAGAAAACGAACACCTTCTCGAACGTGGGAGGCTAAGCTCGCCTTGGAGGACCTGGACCGACAACGACGTCTCGTCGCCAGGGCCAAGGAGGCAGCGAAGGCCAGAGGGTTTCTGGAATGAGGAGACCTCCCACTTAAGGTGAACGCGGAACCGACACCGCTGCACCGTTTCGCAAATGAACGTTTATTCCTTCCTTCCTTTACTTTCTTGCTAGCCGGCGTCACACACCAGCTAACATGGAACGCATTATCAGAAGATTGTCGTTTCTGTCCCTACCGACATATTATTTTTGGTTCATTTCAACGCGTTTTATTATATATGACAACTTATTAACGAGAGCTATTAACTACGAGATTGAAGTATCTACGAACCACGAGATTGAAGTAACTAGAATAATAAGAATGGAGTGGAGCACATTTGGCAAGCACTCTCAAGTCATGACTGGTAGATTGCCACTATCTCTCAAGAGGAAGGTATATAACAGCTGCATCTTGCCGCTACTTACTTGCAGAGCAGAAACCTGGAGGCTTACGAGGAGGGTTCAGCCTAAATTGAAGACAGCGCAGCGAGCGATGGAAAGGAAAATGGTGGGTGTACCCTTAAGAGACAATAAGATAAGTGAATCAGGGAACAAACCAGGGTTAAGGATATAGTTGAAATCAAGAAGAGAAATAAGAGGAAATAGATATGGTCCAGGCGTGTAGCGCGTAGACAGGATTACCGCTGGCCATTAAGGGTAAATGAGTGGATTCCCAGCGAAACCAAGCAGGTTAGGGGGAGACAGAAAGTCATGGGCAGATGAGATTAACAAGTTTGCGGCTGTAAAATGGCAGCAGCAAGCACAAGATCGAGTTGACTGGCAGAACATGGGAGAGGCTTTTGTCCTGCAGTGAACGTAGTCAGGGTGGTATGATGATGATGATGATGATGGTGGTGGTGGTGGTGTGGTGGTGGTGGTGGTGATGTTGATGATTAACTACAAGTAAATATCCCTGTGTTTTTATTTGATTTGCTATCAGTTGGTGTCATCGAATCTTTAGCATACGGCCATACTTCTCAAAGTAAAATATATTGCCCGCTTTTCTTGACACATCGTGATCTGTTTTACTTTAGCTGTTGGTCATGTTTTGCATTGTAAAAAGCATAAAAAAGGACGTTGAGAAACTAAATACGCCGCACGAGCACAGATATAGTATTACTAAAAGTGAGCAGCGAAGTACATGCATTGTCTTATTTCCAAGGCTAAGTTCAGTCTTATTAAGCAGTACGATACTGAATAGTTAAGAGACGGAACGGACGAAAACAAAAGCTGAAATTCCCTCCCTTTGATTCGCATCCAGCTGGAAAAGAAATGAGCAAGCTTTTTTATGTTGTATTGCGTTCTACATTCGTGTTAAGCAAAACAGCTTCGCCAAAAAACTGGCAAGAGGACTGTATAAAATAAACCCATCATCCAGCATGTATTTGCAATTTTTAATAATGAATGTGCACCTCTACAAACTGGTCACAGTGACGAAAATTCTGGCACACTGCCTTTACAATCAGACCACCCCCAAATACGTAGGGGATAGCAGTCCTCATATTTATTAAAATATGCACGTTGTAACGCAGGACAATGTCATAGCATGTGTGCTAACGAGCATTGCTCTCAGGAGAGTGATAGTCGTTGTCCGGAGCAAAGCGAACCTCAATAAAGTTTGTTGACTGACCAAATACGTCCCTCTCATATACGAAGCCCGAATGCAGCTAAGCTTCCCAGCAACCATTTCGATCGCGTTGCAATAACAGTACGAGCCACGTCTACTGACTACCCATTTATGGCGACATCGAGGACGAGAAAAGAAACGGACGCGGAAGAAAAACACTCAACGAAAA
Source organism: Rhipicephalus annulatus (assembly GCA_013436015.1). Taxonomy (NCBI): domain Eukaryota; kingdom Metazoa; phylum Arthropoda; class Arachnida; order Ixodida; family Ixodidae; genus Rhipicephalus; species Rhipicephalus annulatus. Next base: position 27,029 of record WOVY01006990.1, read on the forward strand.
AGAGATGCAAATGCTGTGCCGCGAACGCAAATGAAGCAACGCGAGTACGAGCACGTTTTATGGCGGCGCGTGTCACGCGAAACGCGAGCACAGGAGACAGGCGCAGAGTTCGAGTGGTAATCGAGTCGCGTTCAGTGTTGCGTCTCCCGCTGGCGTACACGGGGTTTGATGTAATAAATTAGTCGCTAACAGGGCGCGCCGCCAGACCACACCCCGCGATATAAACGTTGCGAGTCAGCATAGTCCCGAGGTTATGCCAGCCGTGGGCCGGAAGCGAACGAGCTATAGGGACAACCGGTGACTGCGGCCCACAGCGCGGGCACTCCATGGCCAGGTGATGATCCGGGCAGAGCGCTACGCCGCTAATGGCTGCTGGGCTAATGAACTCGCGCCAGCCTAACATTGCAGTGACGCTGAAGTCCTCCTCTCTTCTGTAATTAGAAACACATCAGGGCCGCAAAACCCGGCTCCATTTGGTGGCATATACGGTTAGTTGAAAAGTACAATGCATTACTACAACCGTTAACGAGTTTGAAGGAGGAACATTGACGGTATAGGGCATACTTGGAGTAAATCCTTGTAGTCTTACTCTAAAGGTGAGATTACACTCACTAAAATTTAACCATTTATTTGCCTGAATTATTAAACATCCAAATAACAAAAGTAGTTTCGTTTTACTGCTTTAAATCAGAATCTTTAAATTACTCCACAGTTGAATTATGCAAAATGCGACGTTGATAACAACGTTGATTGCGAGACGTTGATAAGGCGACGTTGATAACGAAACAGCTAGAAAACTCTGATGGTGCCAGCTCACCGGGAGAGCACTTAAATCGATATCGCAGTAAATTTGCTCAAGTCAGTGGGAGGTTGTTTGTACGACGTACGTGCATGCTCATAAGCGGACATGCCTGCACGATCAGGCAAGCGGATGAGGTTGTAACTTTTTATCTAGTGCTGAGAGGGGCCAGGTCAAGGATGGCTGTGATTCGAACGTGCGTATATCACTCATGAAACCACAAAATTTTGAATTTTTATTTAGAAGAGCCTAATTGGCGCAGCTGACCGAGATGCAAGTCGGCAGCTCTTTTCTTTTACAGACATCTAAGGCCTAGATGATGATATCTGGGGTTTAACGTCCCAAAACCACTATATGATTATGAGAGACGCCGTAGTGGAGGGCTCCGGAAATTTAGACCACCTGGGGTTCTTTAACGTGCACCCAAATCTGAGCACACGGGCCTACAACATTTCCGCCTCCATCGGAAATGCAGCCGCCGCAGCCGGGATTCGAACCCGCGCCCTGCGGGTCAGCAGCCGAGTACCTTAGCCACTAGACCACCGCGGCGGGGCCATCTAAGGCCTAGAGAGGTGAATTACTGATGCATTGTAACTGCACCGACAAAATGAATGCGGGACTGACAGGAAAGACCTTTCGGTGAACAACTACACCAAAATTTTTTTGGTGTACTTACTATCTGGCATTTATCAGCTCTTCGTCCTAAAAATGCCACATCACTATAGCCCACCGGTTCACAATTCTACTATAAAGCTTCGAGGTCCAATTCCCACATGAGCAACTTACGAATTCCCCCTCAAGTAAAGTACCCATCCTCTGGCTGGGGTGCAGAGCATGAGAAAAGTGAAGGCTTCGAGGCACTATACAGCCAGATTATTGTAACTGGAGCTCCCAGCTTTAAGCAAGCGGACTAAAGCCCTATTATGCTCACATAGCCGCATCAGTGTGTTACTCACGATGGAAAAACAAGATGCCACGTTAACTTCACCTTACCGATCGTCAGCTACAGAAACATAAGGCATTATAGACCCTGCAACCAGTTTTGTGAGAGAAGGAGCACGCGCAGCCGTTTTATCCATTTGCAAGAGATCATGAAGTGTATCACTGCTATACCAGACTACGATTGATGACCCTGCCTTACCATATGTAATGAATCACAATTTTTAGAAGCGATGGCTGTCCGAACCTTGAGCTGGTGTCAATGTATGTTGATGCTTAAGCCCAACTTAAGCAACCACACATGCTAGAGGGCGGCTCTTTTTTTTTTAGCGAAGTTCACATTAAGCGAAACTGCAAACAGCGCAGTCTGTTGTCACGTACATTATTGTCACGCCTGCTCCCACAATTGTTCAGCGAAGCTGTACTATAGGCTAGGTACAATCAATATCCTTCATATATCCTATGTATACCCAAAAAGGCCTCGCTTGTACGTGCCACGGTAATTGGACAAGTACCATTGTTTATCCCTTTTCCCTAAATGTTGTAAGTCGTACGCTGCCAAAAACGTAGGTGCCACAGAATCGGACCAATTCTACTATTCACTGATCCACTAAAAATGAAGAAGAGCTGCTAACACCAATTAAGGCATTTGGGCAGACATAAACAATAATTGACAAAGACTTTCTTGAAACGCAGTGATTACTCCAGTAATAAACACCAATTTCCTCGCATCCAAAAATGTCTTGGCTGCTGGAAATAGAAAGACAAATCAAATAGGAATGTGGCAGGGAAGTTAACCAGACAATTGTCCAGTTTACTGCCCAGCAATGGGTAAGACAATAGGAACTAGAAATATAAAGAGACGGCAAGCGCTGCAGGTACATGGAAACACGTAGAATCGGTCATTGAGGCTGGATGCAGTCTGCCCGACGTGACCTCAGACAAGGAAGGAAGGAAAGCAGTATAAAGAGAAGAGGTGGAGGGCCATTTCATGGGAACAGTAACAACTTTGCTTTCAGCTTGTACTTCCGTTAAACAATGTCCGTACTCTATGTGGGTCATTTACAAAGGCGTGCACATGGCTTCCCATTTTCCTACAAAGTGGAGGGGGAAGTGATGTACTTGACCTCCCCCCCCCCCTCTTGGTTGGTCGAGTACAGATGACAGCGTACTTCACAACGGAAATGAAATGGTCTCTTCTTGGTTTCTTGCAATGGCCTGCTTTTGGTTTCTGTGTATCTTCCAGAGAGTGAAGACAAGAAGTCAACAGTATCAAAACGCAACATCAGGGGTCTTCGGCCGATAATATAGCTAGCAAACTCATTTCCCAGCTAGCGAACCAGAATGACAATAATCGTGAACTTGAAACGATCATGGGACATGTCCGAGTGAGTAACGGCAAGGACCATATTTGCACTGCCCTCCCTTCTTGAGGTGATATGCATTCCCCTGCCCTACCCTATGGGCATGCCTGTGGTCATCCCACCATCGCAGATGATTGACAAATGCAGTAATAGCACGACATTTGAGCGGCGTCTTAGCACTTCTGACTTTCAGTACTCATGCTTATAATGACAAGTCTCACGCGGTAAAAAAATAAACAAACAAGCAGTCGAAAAGGCCCCAAGGTTGAGAAAACAGGCGCGGAGCTTAATCAATCCGGCTAAAACAAACACTTTGCTCAGCGTTGCCGGCGGCCGGTGTCAGACCGCGACGCTCTCGTCCTTCGTCACGGTCCGGCTCATTTTTTTACGAACTCCTCGTTTTGCTTTTCTCCCACAACCGTGACGATCCCACGCCCCGAGCCCGTGGCTCTTCTCGGCGAGGTGTCGTCCACGCGCCAGGCGCGCGCGTCTCGTTCACAGCGTCGGCGAGCGTGAAATTCAATTATCGGTGATTGCGTAGCGGCACCTCAGCTGCTGTCCCCCGCACATCGCGGACGCTTCCTCGAAGGCGAGTTTGCAGCGACGTGAGATGAGGCTCGCGTCACGCTTGTGTCGCTATGCCATTCATTTCATTTCATTTCATTTCATTTATTGATACTGTCAGCCCTTTGCGGGCTATTACAGGAGTGGAGTTGACTCGTATAAAACAGAAATGTGCATAAGAGAAACATAAGAAAATAACCTTCACTACTGGAACAAATCATTTCAGAGCACATACAACAAATATATCATAATGGGTAAGCGTATAGTTTACAGAGAAGTTAGTGAAAAATAAGAAAAGAGAGCATCACTGCCGAAATACACATCATATTTTGCCACATATGCATATGTGAATTTTGTCGGTAATAAGAATAAAATAGCCTTGTTTTTGCTACAGATGCGGCAGCGATTGGAATTCACCCTTTTTGGGGGACCCATGGCGATATTGTAATACACGAACTTGTATGATCATTATTACTGAAAAGAGAGTTAATAACGCGTTCTAGAAGGGTTATATAGAGCGAGTGTAGAGGCGTCTTTTTCATGTTTTGTTAATATTATTTGTTGAGATAATACGTTCCTAAACCACTATTGAATATGAGGGGCACCGTATAGGAGGACTGGAAATTTCGACCACCCCATGGTTTTCTCTTTTCATTATTCCATCTAACGTTTTCTTTTATATCTATCCTGGTATGGGTAGCATTTTCTATTAATACGCAAGGTGACAAAAATATCTCTCTGGTAAATACTATAGCATGGTTGATGTGGATGAGTAAGTTGCCGTCGTAATCACGAGGCTAGATCCCCAACGAACGACTATATATTTGTACGGACTCCCAGTCTCCCACGCGGTGTTCAAGGCATTCACTTTGGGCCTCGTAGCTAAAGAAGCGGCAGCTATTCTGAGAGAGAGAGAAAGAAATAGAGGCCAGTTTCTGAGTATGTCCATCACAGTACTTGGTTCCCAGCCCACGTGGGAGACGACGTGCTCTAGGGTCACCGTGCGCGAGAACTCGTGCACCACGACGGTGCTGTGACTTCCACGGTTACGGAGAATATTGAGCTCAGTGACCCTCTCCTACGTTTCACAAAGTTACGGCTCATTACAGAGGTGTGCGGTGTAGTTTTCTCTCTCCACATTCAAAACTGAGTAGTGCGCAATCTTGTACACCGAGAGTAAGCTTCAGACGTGTTCATACCTATTGACAGGTTTCCTCCGCACAGAGACAAATCCTCATTGCCCTGATTGCGGGGAATATTTTTGTGCTTTAGCGCACATGCCCTGGCAGTGACCTACATTACAGGACCTTTACAGTAATGACGGGGAGAAGGCCATCACAAGTTCAAAACTGAAGGATCAGTCCAAGGCAATTGAGAAGGCCTGTAAGAAGGCTAAGAGGCATGACCTCCCGGCTGCAACATGGGAACAGCCGACAACTGTAGGACTGTGCTGGCTGGCCCTTCAGGACATTAATAAAGTTCCTTGATGGCCTGTATGTTAGTAACTCAGCACTCTATCCTGTGTCTCCCTGCTCTTTTTTTTGTACGTTTAGCCTGTTATACCAGTGAACTAACTTTGAATACTGGTAACACAAAAACGCGTGGAGGCTTTGAAGTATACATCCGGAGAAGCATATATGTTCTAGTGTTCGAGACATCGCGCATAAAGTTAGGAGACAATTTTTTCTCTCTCATTTTCAATGCATGTACACGCGAGCCACTCATATCGAAGTTGTTCCTGGCCCTCCAAATGAAAAGCTTGCTGCCTTGTTCCCTTTGAAGGCTTTCATGCTGCCGACAGACCGTGATTATGCGGCACCCTTAGTTGTACCGAGGAAACCGGCAAAGCTGACTTATCTTGAAATATGCAGCAGCTTAGATTCTCCCAAGTCTTCTCTGAGAATCGACAAGACCTTGATAAATTACTTTTGTCGTGCATAATTAGGGTGTAAACGCAAATTTCAAAGAGAGAGAGAGAGAGAGTATTCGCAATTTATTCGAGGTGGTGTGACGCACAGACAGGTGAGGACAGCAGCTTTAGATTTTTTTTATCTATTACAAAAGGATAACGGACATTATGCAATATGAATGTTTAGAACAGCTTTATGTTGCACTGGCCTTATCTAGGAAAAGTTTGCATAACACGATCATGCAAGTCTGGATGGATTATTAAATACAGGAGCATTTATATACCTTCTATAGGCATTCATGAAGAACGTAGAAAGATATTATAATGCAGTATGATTGGTTTTCATGCACTACTTGGCTTACAATGAAAACAACAACAAAAGGCCAATTAAGTAAGAACAGCTCAACCTATTCTAGATCAAATTGTTTCTCTTGCCAATATTATTATCCTATTTTTCTTGCTCAATCCACAAGTTGCGTAATACACTTCATGTATGTCTTCAAACTGCTTCGACACGAACTCATCTCTCTTCTTTCTTTTTAAAATGTGAAACGTATCATCCTGCTAGAATAAAGAATGACGTTGGGCAAGTGGAATTGCTTATCTGGCCATTTTATTTATTTTCCTACACGGAAAAGGTCAAATAAACACACGTCACTGGAACGAAAGCAAGCACGCAGAAGCATTCTGCCATGAATCACGCTTCTCGACGATACATTTTGCCACTTCGAAAGATTGGGCCGGCGCCCCGGAAAAAAAGTGAAAAGGGAGCAGTGGGAGGAGGATACTGGAGAAGAAGTGGTGCACCACATGGCCCACGCCCCAGCAGGATTGCCCATCTCGTAGCTTCGCCAGCGTTCGACAGGAGAAGCCTCAGCAGCGGCGCACGGCGTTCGAAGAAATCGCCGTTCTACACGACATCGCATGAATCGTGACTTCCCATTTCTTCAACGTCCATTGAGCTTCACTGAAGGCTCCGAAGAAACAGGGCAAAGAGGATGGAGAAGGTGGTGTTTTTCCGATGTTGGCCCAGTATCGACCACAATTTCTCAGGCCCGTTTTTTTGTTTTTTTTTAATCCCGTCCCGAACAGGACATTCGTTTGCGGCCGGTCACATGGCAGTCCCGTAGTGTGGCTGGACACTGCTGCCGACTGAAGAACGGCTCGCCGATGTCGAGGTGACAATTTCGGAGGCTGCTTTGAGCACGACAAGCGACCGCGAGGGAAGGGAGGAGCTACCGCCGTGGGTAGCTTAGAGCGAATGCCTGCACAAACGGTCGCCTTCGGGGACTGGCGATATTGGATAGCGCGGACCGTGATTTGTCACACGCGTCTCGGCGTCATCGCGAATGCCACATGGGGGCTCCACTAGCGTGTGCGAGGCGGGAGCGCCTATAAAAGGCCGAGCGCTCTCGACATGACGATGGCTGCCCTGCACTCGGCCTCAATCTGTTGTACATTACAGCGTGCTACGCCTTGCGTGTAGCGCATACAGAAACATTCACTGAAATAAGGCCTAAAAGAGTCGCATGGACACAAGCTAATAAAAAAACCTTGAACGACTGTGTTGTTTGCCCGTTAGGGCTTCATTCTCTTCGATGATTCACGTCAATCGTGCTGTCCTTCTACGAAGTGTCTGCTTTGTCAAGCAAGCTCATAGAAAACTGAGCCGTTTTCAGATGACTGAATAACGATCGTAGGCCTCAGTTATCATTCTGTATGGTATGAAAGTGTGCGTGTTGGTCGATCACGAAGCTAATTATTTTGTGCGTAAACCATAGCAAATTTCTCCATTGATCAGTGGAGCAGTGTTGCTATTTATGCAGCTTTCATGACCTATCTGTCGTATCTTCATGCAGCACATCCAGTGCGTGATGTTGTTTAGTGCCATTAAGCTAGCCCGCAGCAAAATATTTCGCTTGACTTTTCTAAGGGAAAGCCTTATACAGTGTGCTTTTAGGGGCGATGCCCCTTAGGGCATGGGTCTGTCGTTGCTCCGTATGTATGTAGTAGTGCGTAGCCACCGGTGATACGTACCCGCTCTAGAGCGGGTATGTGCCACAGGGGATGCTAGATGGGAGATGGTGGTACTTGGAGTGTTCACTAGATGGACGCACGGATGGACGCATGGACGAACGAACAGACAGACTAGCAGGCGGATGGATGGACGCGCGGACGTACGGACGGACGGATGGATGGACTCACGGACGGACGCATGGACAGACGGACGGACGGAAGCATGGAGGGACGCACGGATGGTTGCGCGGGCGTCCCTCCACCACTAGACCACCGCGGCGAGGCGTCATTTCTATAGTTGCTTCTGGGTAATTTCTCGGCGTAAGCTATACGATGCGAAGTTGCTTCAACGTTGATTCTCGGCGCAGAGAGGTTAGCGCTAATCTACAAACAGTCACAGACGCGTCGCCATTGGCGTAGTCCTTTCACCGCTTCGAGGTTTTTTCGCAGGCGTTGTCGCCTTTTCCGTTACCAAGTATTCGCTCGCTTACGTACTTGGGGTCTTCAGCTGAGCACCATCGCTTCACAGCCATTTGTTGGGATAACTGCTGCCTTCTTCCTTCTCAGTGGACCCCTGGGAAGTAGTGGGATTCAACCTAATTCTTTGGCGCATACCTGTTCATAACGTTGATAGTGCTTTAGGCTCACGATGAGCGAGGTCAGATTTGCTTAGTGCCTTCGGTGTTAGAAAGCGATGCAGTTAATACGAAATGAACTGACTCAGTAGACAGAACACGAGGCATAAACCCTGTGTTCCCCGGGGTAACACAAGCAAAACGAAAATTATTCAATTCATCAAGACCCCGTGGAATTGTGTTGGGCTATCTAAACACGACGTCAACAGGTTATATGTTGCTTAAAGGTCTGTTCTACAATTCACTATTACCGATACTCCTTTTGATATTTATTATTGTATTAGAGAAAATTTCTTGCCCGTATCGTTTGAGGTGCCTTCAAGGAAATCGCTTTGCAGCTTCTTATGAAGGAAAGTAGTCTATAGCAAATGTGAAAAACTCGCGAGGGTACAGGCTTCATCCTTTATGCCTTGCGCTTATAGGTGAACTCTAAAGAGAATCGGGAAGCAGCTGGAATCAGATGCGAAGACTGTATAGGTGCGAGTCGATGTGAGTGGTGCTTGAGAATTAGCATGTCCGCCATAATGGAACCGGCACTGTGCTCTCCGGCTGCGTCCCCCGAGGCAATGAAACGTTTGCCTAGCTCCGCTCTAAAATGGTCATCACGCAGCGGCTCTTGAAGCGCCTTCATTAGTATAGCGCGCGCTTGGGATCCCGGTGTGGAGACGTTGCTATACAGAGAAATCATAACAAGCCGTTTCGAAGCAGGTTGGTTCTTTCATTTTACGCAGTATAAGCACCGGTATTCAGCTGCTGCGAAGATCTTATTTGGCAGATTTCGTCACTCGTTGGACGAATTAAAAAAAACAAGGAAATGTGGAATTCGGGCAATCAAAACGCATGTGCGTATACCAACGAAGTTAGCGCATCACTAAACACTTTCATGAGCGAGAAATACCTCATTTGAATAACACGGTGCTTAGATCTTGTTTTCTTTTACGCGAGCAAACAGGAGTAAGTTAGGGAATGAAGTCTTCATCCACTCGGGAGAATTCGGAACGATCCGCGTAAATTTGCGCCACGAAGCATGCAAGCACTCAAACCACTTGTTTGCTTGTTATATTTTGCGTTCATAAAGATTTATAATTTAACATATAGGATTAGTGGCACCGGTTCAGGAGACTTCCTAGACTATGCACGGTGATGAGTCGTAGAAAATCAAGGTGTTCGCGCTATGCGTGCGACGCCGGAGACGAATACTCAGCAGCTACGTGACACTGTACTCTATGGCAGAGTATCAGCAAGTAGATCGACCGAACGAACACGCATTTAATGCCATAAAATAAGAAGAAAGAACTGTGAGAACGAACTTGATTTTGTGTTTAGGTGAACTAATTGGCTTTGCGGAAATACTAATCCTGAGAAAGAGTCACAATAAACTATATCTCGCGAGATTTGTTGCAATTTTCATGACTACGAGAGAGTGGAGTATGGTACTTGTGGTACGTGAACATGCCGTGCGTGAATACGTGGCAAGTGAATGCGTGCGTGAATGTGTGGCATGTTTTTACGTGGTATGTGAGTTTGTACGGGAATATGTACGTGGAATACGTGGTAGGTGAATATGTACATGAACATGTGGTACGTGAATACGTGGTACATGAACGTCTACGTGAACATGTGGTACGTGAATACGTGGTACGTAAATATCTACGTGAATATATGGTACGGGAATATGTACGTGAACATGTGGTATGTGAACACGTTCGTCTGATCCTGAATGGTTCGTTTGTATGCGCGTATTTATTTGTTGCCTCGTATAATTGATGCTCAGCCGATCGTGCACTTATTGGCGGTCAGCCGTTTCTGATACGGCGATCAGATCTTTTATTGAGGCCACTTGCATTTCATGTTGCTCCATTTCTCATTGTTGCATTTAATAGTGGCACCTAATTGTTTCACACACGAACGTTGTCGTTTCCGGTAGCAATGGTAGATCACTGTTGCACTACTAAGCCCTTGAGTGAAACTATGATTCCCTGCATGGAGGAAGCATAAAGTTAGCAGAGAACGATGCGCAATGCGAAAAAAAGCTGAAAAGGAAGCAAAGAGAAAACAATGAAAAGAAGAGCAAAAGTAAAAATACATTAAATAGGAAAAAAACAGAAAGAAAGAAAGAAGGAAAGAAAGAAAGAAACAAACAAACAAACAAACAAACAAAGAAACCAAGAAATAAATAAATAAATAAATAAATAAATAAATAAATAAATAAATAAATAATAAATAAATAAATAAATAAATAAAGAAGGAAAGAAGGAAAGAGTGTACGTTAGGCTCACCCACGCCAAACCTTTCTTGCCCTTATCTTCCCAAGAAGCATCTTTTTTTGCGTGTGCTAGAATGAACGCGGCACCCTAGTGAAGCATAACCTCCTAGAATCTACAAATTTGCGAAGCTAGTCAGGTTGGCAAACTTCCTGGGAGATAACATTCCGAGTTTACTGTGCGTGATGAGTGTTAGGCATTGATCGGTACCTGTACGGGAGGAGCGACAGTGATTTCGAGAGTTAAAAGATTGATTGATTGATATGTGGGGTTTAACGTCCCAAAACCACTATATGATTATGAGAGACGCCATAGTCGAGGGCTCTGGAAATTTAGACCACCTGGGGTTCTTTAACGTGCACCCAAATCTGAGCGCACGGGCCTACAACATTTCCGCCTCCATCGGAAATGCAGCCACCGCAGCCGGGATTCGAACCCGCGCCTTGTGGGTCAGCAGCCGAGTACCTTAGCCACTAGACCACCGCGGCGGGGCGAGAGTTAAAGGAGAAAGACAAAAATATAACTGCTTCACTAATGCTTATAGGTATATCCAGATAGCGGCGAGTTTGCACTCGGATTCAATGCTTTTAGAGACGGTCCTTACCTTGAGTAGTTCTACTGGCAGCCATCTCGGCACGTAGTTTAAGGAAAATGCTGCAAAAATTACTATCATGGCGCTGCAAACTCCAAGGAATGAAGGAAGGCTAGTGTCAGCAAAATTAGAGTTATCGATTGGGCGCCGCAACACAAATTACCGCGGTGTTTTTTTCTAACAACGTGGCAGCCGATGACGCATCTGCAGTTACTTTTCGAAAAAGTGTGCGGCAATAAAACACGCAGCCTGGAGCAAGGGAGGCCCGAAGAAATCGTTATACGGGGTACTGCTTCCGGTACACAACCGGGCTCCTCTTCCTTCATCAGTTTCTTCTTTCTTCTTTATTTCTTTTCTTGTTCTTTTTTTTTCCTGACTCGCATGTGGAGGAAGAGTAAGACGTGTTTTATTTCCTGTCCGTAGTTTATATTAAAAATCTCTATTTATTGTATTCCCTGGCCGATACAACGCAATATGTGAGTGGGCGCACAACGATGTGAGCAAACAGGGCGGTGAAAGTGACACAGAAAGAAATGAAAAAAAAAAAAAGCCGTTTGAAAGCTAGAGCGAAAGTAGAAAGCCGCGTTCTCGACGAACATTTTCGAACTTAGCAGCGCTGAAAATGCGAGAATGAATAAAAGAAAAGAACGAAAAATAAAAGCTCAAAACAGGTGGGAGAATCCATTAATGGCCCATGTGCGTGTGTGTGTTTTGGCTTAACGGAAGCACTTTGCCACCACTTATGTTGCCGGTTATTTGTATAGCCAGGAGGGAGTGACCAAAGCGGCGCTTGAAAACAGCTCGAAGAAAATGCGGTGTAATTTGATAAAAGGAATACCAGTGAGGGGTAGACACGTACAAGGTAGTGCGGGAAGGCGTAACTCGAGAAAGGTAGTGGTTGTAAGATGGCGGCACATAATAACTGGCGACGCCCACGAAACTGGACTAAGACTGCTCATGTTGTTGGCCGGAAAATTGCGCACTTTAAGCAAGGCTTCAGTATATAATGGGGCTATTCGGCCGCATAGGTGAAGTTTATATTGTGTAAATGCTTTACGGCACCCCCACTGGAGAAGGAAATGAGCATTCAATATGCGTTGAACGATTGACGAACGTAAAACTGACACCGGCCTTTGGGTGTCAGTTTTACGTGCGTCAATTGTACACCCGCTTTTGGGTGACGGGTTTGAGCACTCCATTGAGCTGGCAGCAAGCTTACGGACATCACTTACAGTTGACGGGGAGAGTTTGATTCCTATAACGCACGGTTTGTACACTGGTAGCAAATCCCGCCAAATTTCGTTTTGTGCGTTTTAGCACACTTTTTCAGCGAAAATTTGAGCCTGCAGTGCGATACATTAGCAAAGAAATATTCGTACTGAGTTTCGAGTGTACTGTCGTGTTTGTCACTATGCCGGTGATAGTAATGACTGAAACAAGCCACAACCGCTTTAGGAATAAGCAGGCTTCACCAGTGTGGGGAGCCATGTTGCTAGTTGCCACCCTCCCCTTTTCGAGTGGTTGTAAGGTTTCGCAGCGGATGGACAGACTAAACTGAAGCCATGGCATCACTCTTACGATGGCCTGCCTTTGATTTCGGGCCATCCGGTGGTAATAACGACACATCGGTGGTCCTCGGCCGCCATCGTAACCGGAAACGGTAAAGGACATAACCCTCTAAAGGTTTTCGAAGCAGATTTGCCCTTGTAACAATATGGATCTGACTTGGCAACCCCCTTAAATGACCAGGGGGTGAAAGCGACCCCCTACCTCCTCCCTCAGTGCCCGTACCTGTGCCAACTTCTTTAGTGCGGAGGTATATATGATTCCTCCGCTTTAATGCACCGATAATAGAAGTGATATTTTTTATTTACTTCACTTACGCTTTAAAATTGATAAGTGCTTATGAGAGCCCATAAACCCTCACTGTAAAAGGTCGCTAACTTGCTCTTATGGAACGATAACGTATAGTCAATTGCGCTGGGGAGCAATTACCTATTCGTGAAAGAATTTCGCAGGGTCCATAAGAATAAAAATTTTGCATGACTCATCTTTCTTCGCCATTGCAAGTGAATTTATGTATACGTCATGACCGTTTCAACATCAGCGGTTTTCATTGCTCGACACGGCGGCCGTACTTCCAAAGAGCAGAAATATATATATATATATATATATATATATATATATATATATATATATATATATATATATATATATATATATATATTACTTTGAGGAATGTCAGCTCGGCCACCACAGGCATATAATAAACTATTGTACTATCACCGTAGTGCAGTAGTTAACTAGACACACCATCATCGTACATTGAGGGCCAGCCCATTTAATTTGTTTTATATTAAACACCCGGTGGTACACAGGAATCTTTAGCAATTGCCTACCTCATCGTGTCTCGTATATACATTTGTTTTATGAATGGCACAGCAGCAATATTCTTTTTTACTTATTTTTCTGTATGCCTGGTATCAGGACAGCTAAATGGGCTAGTTTTTATTGCATTTCTATGCAAAACATTAAGCGCAAATAAATCACGGCAGACAAAAAAGGGAAACACTCACAGGCGCTTAATAACAGCGTGTATTTCTCTTCTTCCTCCTACGTCGTTTATTTGTGCTCAAAGTTTCATATGTTCACGTATGTCATTGCTGTCGCATCGTCGTCAGCATAACGCCGTCATCGCATTCGGTAAAATATCAGCGGAAAAGTTCATCATGCTTTGAACCAGTGCAAGGTGATTTTGTTACAAAGACAGACAAGCAAGTTATTGGCTTCTGTTAGTCGTCCCGACGTAACACAACAGCGACGACCTCGAACCATCTTTCCTCGCTTCTCCAAAGGCTAGTCTAGAGTAATATCGGCAGCTAGAATTCTTAAATGAGATGAGGTGCCAGATTTTTATGATGTGACATTCGCAGCGACGGGAAACTTCTGATTCCGCAAGATGTTCTCAGTCTTATGACTCGTTTCTCGAGAGTTGCAATATGTGCTGTCACACTACATTCGAATAAAATGATGTATCGTGTAATGAAATAGGTTCACTTCTTTCCCAGTGGGTGCCCACGTCTTAGAAAATTAAACCAAACACTTATGCGCACACAGGTGCATTTTTTTAGCTTTTGAAGCTTGGCGGTTTTCTCGCTATTTGAGGTCTGTTCCGACAGCGCTCGTGTTTAATAGTTCGAAAAAGCGTCGCAAGCAGAACAGCACATTTTCATTGCCGCCTTACGTTTAATTAGTGGGTCCGCGTAGCCATATCAGAGTTGCCTATATATTGGAAGCTCCAAGATTTCACTATCTGCGGTAGGTGCAGTTTCGTATTACTTAGTTTTCACGCAGGGCCTACACATTTCTCTCGGCTTTTCTATTTATTTTTCAACTGCCGTCACACAGCTGACGTAAATTAATTAGATATTAATACGCACCCGCCATGTCCCTTTTCCTGTTTTTACGCAAGAGCCGTCCCAGGTTTCCTTTTTGTTTAACGGTGGTGAAGCCGGTATGTCTAAACTTGATACTATATACTGCAAGTTTTTATTTAATCAGTACTTTTTTTTAAACATAGCCATGCCTACGCTAAGAGAGTGTCTCTGCGTGCATGTGAAGCTACTTGTTACTGTTGTCATAGAAACCATCTTGAGTTGCGCAACTAAACAGGGCACGTGAGAAGGAACGGACGATAACAGGCGCACTTGCTGCTACTGCTGTCTTTGTCATAATCTCCGCTTCACCACAACGACTTGCACATAATCAATATCGCTTAAGTGTTACTAGGTGAGGTAGTTGATTAATGCACATCATGGCAGGCCTGCGCAAGCTACGGTACAGGGAAACACGCAGATAACGATGCTGCATTGTGTCCTGAGTGTTTAGTGCGGAACGGGCTCCACGATCATAATAGTCTTTTTTAAGGATGATAATATTTCTTCGAATACTGGAACGCAGAAATTTTTGTCTCTGTGTGTGCGTTTTTGTCTGTCTGTTTGTCTGTCACACAGTTCAGTCAGCCTACCAAAGCTTAAGCACTTGCTGAACGCCCAGCCATCTTGAACTGGTGGCTGCGTTCATAGCAGTGAACATGATCAAAAATTAAATATTACTCATATATGACTCCCAACACCTACAGATGAGTATTAGGTTGTGTGTTCCTTAACTAGAAAATACACAGATACGTAATTCTAAAGAGCCACTGTCTCTTACGCTGCGCTGGAAGTGCGACACTATATATGCACCAAAAAACCGTTCTGCTTACGATATGACGTCGCATCCGACAGTGGCCCTGGGTTCTGCAAAAGCTCATGTTTCCAGGTGGCACTGACAGATGTCGGCCATATCTCACCCAGCGCCTCCTCTATTTTATCATTTCAGTCAGATAAGGCCGATTCCACATAGAGGAGGCGCTGTCTATGGCAAGGATACATATAAAGGCCGCTTGGCCTTTATATCTTTACTTTGTTGAAAATTTCGTCTTCACCCGAAATTTTCAACAAAGCACGCGCATGTGTAACCATGTTTTTTCCATTAAAGAACTCCCTCTATCTCTCTCTTGCGTGCCACCTTATATAATACGATGGGTACGACACCAGTGTTTCAGCTTTTTTTTTTTATTCTCGGTGCTTATTTTTGAGGATGCCGTTGCTTTACACGTTCCGCATAAAGCATCAGTAGCTTTCCGTCAAGATTATTAACAATTTAGTCATCAGATCAGATTAGCTGTGAAACGAGAAAGGAAGTCGATAATTAGTGCACGTTACTCACGCAAAAGCGCTTGCATTGATGGAAGCTAGGTTGAGATTAGCTTCCCCCCGCACCCCTAATTGGCCATCAATGCCACAAGGCATCGCTTTGGGCGGGCATGCAGCCAGAAAAGCAGCAGTCATTCACCGGAGATCGTAAACAAGGTCGTAAACTACGATCTAAATGTGTTGAGCGGAATTCTCGGGGCCTCAGTAAAATCGCTTTCAGTGACGCGGGGCTGCAAGGCAAGTCCGCGAAATCACTTTTAATCTTACGACGTTGAATTCATCCCGCGTGAACGTGAACTCCCTCTTGTTGCAGTAGAGGCTGCGAAAAGCAGGAAACTACTCACATTAGCTTCAGTGGAATCATAAAAGCTCAAGCGCTTATGCATGAGAACGAATCGCAAAATGTTTTTAACCACTGTCATGAGTTGCGAGAGAGGATCTATGTACGTATAACATATATACATATAACAAGGCTGCAAAACAACGGGAGGGGGGGGGGGGGTAAGTTCACGAATATATATCATCATCATCATCATCAGCCTGACTACGTCCACTGCAGGACAAAGGCCTCTCCCATGTTCACAGTTCACGAATTGTTCTTTGTCAAAGGTACGCTACTTGTGCGTAAGTTGTGTTTCAGGGGAGATAAATAAGTTGTACAGCCATTATTTACCGTGTTATTGGATGCACGCCGGACATATCTCCGTAGCGAGATAGAGAGCGGCAGCCGACTCATTGGGTTGAACGTGCTCCAGTGGAAAATATGGCCCCTCCATAATTACGATGGTTTATGCGAACGTGTAACAACATAGGGAAGAGCTTAACAACGCCATTATAAAGTTAAAACACGAGGTAATACAAGTACAATACATACAATAAATAGAAGAAAAATGCATAAATCTACAGTGAGAAATGACTAGAATAAGCTAACTCCCGCAACATATTTCAGTGGTCTACGCCGTGCGGAAAATACCATGTCCCAGGTTTCGCGTGAACCTGCTTAATCAGTTCACCAAAGTTTATGCTTAATGAATGAAATTCTGAATCCTTGAATTATGAGCACCCGAAAACTAAGGCTTCTCAACACAAAACTTCTTCAAAACAAGAGCAGCTATCACCATGAAAAACACTTCAAAGCTTTGATTTGAATGATACGTAGTGTTTAGCGTCCCAAAATCACCATACGATTATGAGAAACACCGTAGTGGAGGGTTCTGGAAATTTTGACCACCTGGTGTTCTTTAACGTGCACCCAAATTTGAGCACACTGGCCATCAGCATTTTGGCCTCCATATAAAATGCAGCCACCGCAGCCGGGATTCGATCCTGCGACCTGCGGGTCGGCAGCCGAGTACCTTAGCCACTAGACTACCGCGGTTGGGCTTAGAAGCATTGAGAAGGCCTGTCTGAAACAGGTCGTTTGTAGGAACATAAGATTTTTAGTCCTTCTAAACCTGACAAGTAGCTTTTGCCCATGTTGGTCAAGAATGGGGCAATACACCAGAAAGCGTCAATTCACAAGGAAACTCCTAATTGTGAGTCAACACGTCATAGTCTTATTCTGATCCAGAATCACATTGATTGAAGTATTCTCTGATTTCAACAAACAGTATAAACGTGTATTTTATTAACGACGGCAAACCCGTCACCGATTCAGCGTGGGGCATCGGCGCAGGTCTCAAAATAACGGTGATTTCAGTTGCTGACAGTGCTATGTTGGTATGCTAGCGTTTTTATTTATTTATTTATTTATCTATCTATTTATTTTACGACCTCTAAGAACCATCGACCACAAGGGAAGGGGAGATGAAAAATTACGGAACCAGCATTCGACGCAGCTGCTCGTACTTATTTACAGCAACGCACTAAAAATATACGCGCTTACCTTAAATTAAATAATCATTTCTTTACAGAGCAGTTAACCCAAATAATACATGAAACTTGATGCCTAAACTAAACTCGTTAACAAGGCATGCAAAATAATAAGTAAGAACAAGCTGCACGTGTAGTAAGAGATAAACGTCAACGTAATCAGTAAACAGTCAAGGTATGACGCCCGGTGAATCACTGCAACTACGCTGACACTTCTGGCCCACCGCGGTGGTCTATAGTGGCTAAGGAACTCAGGTGCTGACCCGTAGGTCGCGGGATTAAATCCCGGCTGCGACGGCTACATTTTCGATGGAGGCGAAAATGCTGTAGGCCCGTGCGCTCATATTTGGCAGCACGTTTAAGAACACCAGGTCGTCGAAATTTCCGCAGCCCTGCACTGCGCCGTCCATCAAAATTATATGCTGGTTTTGGGATGATAAACCCCAGATATCAATTAATTACGCTGACACTTTTCTTTTACATTAAGTTTATCTCCTGCTGCACGCCGCAGAGCAAAGTTTTTCTCAGTTAAAAATGTTATTACCGCCATTTATTATTGGAGCAGGATAAATACACTGCGGTCTCGCATGCCATAAAGCACGCGAAGTGAACTTTTTATTTTATTTTCAGGTTCGTAGTCTCTAATTATGTGCAAGCTAAATGATGAGCTCCCGCTCGCATGCAGACTTCAAGCCCGCTTTTCGGCTTCGAGGTCAGAACGAAATGAAGCTTAATTTTTCAACCTCATCCCGACGTGTTGGTCTGGGAGCGACATCGTTTCGCCTCGCATACGCCTGCAACGCCTCCACCACCAGGCGGCTGGTTCGTCGGGAGAAGAGAGGCAGCAACAAGCACAGTCCAAATAAGTACCCACGCACGCACGCTGACTAATGGGCAGAGTGAGTTAAGCCCGGGCCATTTGTTTTCATAACGTCCACACACTTGAGCCGCTTCCACAGCACGTGCCGCCCACGTCGGGCTTCCGTGCCGGCGAGCGCTCGAACACTGGTCATATTAAAGGATGATGCGACCGCCTTTTACCGTCCGCGCCACAGTTTACAATCAAGCAATCTGGCACTTGCAAGCTCGCTCTATATACGCATACGCTAACAGTTACAGGATAGTGTGTTGACGCTCGGCTTCTGAGAATTTCTCAGCTTGAAATTCTGTTTCTTATTAAGCGGTGGCTATAAAGCTATTGCCGTGGATAAGTGAGACCGGAGCATATATTATATTATATATATTATATTATATTATAATATATTATATTATATTATATTGTGTTATATTATACTATATATAAATTAAAATATAATATATTATATACTGGGCATTTCATTCTTCCCATACATTATGAAAGCAAAAACTAATTATGTTAGTGTAATAGAAACGCTTTTTCCGCTCCGCAATGTTCGTAATGTATTCGGAGGCAGAGCCTGCCACAAACCGATACGAAATTTATGAACTGCCCTGTCGTATATGATGTTCTCTAATTTTGCAATTTGTTCCTTAATTTTCTAATCTAGGAGGCTGAGAGAAAGTAGAATTCTTCTGTGTACAGCTGGTAAATCTTGATTCATTGTCCGCTGAACGTGCCGCAGAAAAAGTAAAGATAATCACACCCACCAGCAGCCGAGTAAAGCCAAAAGCAAATTACTAAAGGCTCAAAACGCTAATGCCGTGAGATTTTTCCTAAAGTTATCTATGCATGAATAGAAATAATGAAGTGGGGCCTAGATTAGACGTGCCATGCACGAAGAGTAAGTGCTAACTTCTTGGTTTGCACGGTTGATCTCATTAAAGAATGATAAGTAATTTTCTCACGGCTTACACAGCACTTTTTCAGGCGCATTGCACTCGGCCAGGCTACAGAGCTTTCGCCCCACGCACACTGCAGGAACTTCTCATGCACGGGCCTTGCGCGCATGGGAAGCGTGTCTTCCCGTGAATTCGGCACTCTTTTGGGATTACCTTCCGCGCAGTTTAGAGAAATGAATCCTAACCGACTCTCCCAACTGCCCAGCGTGCCATAGGCGCAACTGCCGCCGACACTTACGCGAATCTCTCACAGGCTTCTTGCCTTAAAGAAGTGATTCTCGTTAGCTTGCGCCCCTCCCCAACGCTGCTTGGGTCTCGTAGTACGTTGAGTGTTCATATACATGCTGTTATCGGTCACTTTTCGTTGTCGTTTATGGTTATGCACAGCAAACTGCTTTCGATTCGCCCTACTGGCCTCAGAACCTTCTTTTGCTCTCTTTTTATGGTGCACGCCTCTTAAAAAAGCGTAGAATGTGCCAAACATGTTATTTGCGGAAGTATGCTGTATATAGTCTTTTCCTGAGAGGCCATGACCATATTTTTCTTCGCTTACTGGCAGCTGCAGCGCTGGTTAACCCGGTCAAACATCACAATACAAAGTCGGATATACTTATCCCACACTGTGAAACTATCACCATTTATCATCGGATACGTGGAAGTAGAAAAGTTTCACGTGGGTTCTCGGGCGCGCAATGTTCGAAATGAATCAAGATTTTAGAAATGCACTGTCACGGTAATGGGACAACTTTACTGTGTAAGCTGTAAGTTAGGTTATTTACGAAAAGCCATCCGTTCTCAGCCCAATGATGCAAGAGATGTGGTTCCCGTGACTTCAGCAACGTCATTCTGTAATTGCCCTAAATATGACGAAGATATACTCTATTTGACACGCAATACCTCAATCGATTTTTACCTACGAAATAGCGAAGCAGAACACCCGATTCGTCGTCGTAAAGTGCTGAGCAATGGGGTGTAGCGTCTCTTCTTCGATCAACGTCGCTGACCATACAACGTGACATCTTCCTGCGCTCTCACGTCACAGAGAACCTTCTCTTTAAGGCTAAACGTCCCGCTCCCCCTTCCTGCTCATAAACTCCATGCTTTACTCTTCATTTTTTTCTGCACTTATTCTTCATCCCAACAGTACACGATCTCTCAGGAGATGCTATAAAATTTTTAGAAACGATGAGGACCCCCTGGAAGCACTGCTTGAGGAGTCTTTTAACGTCCTATAGGGTCCTCTCGCTTGAGCACGCTGCGATACCAAGCGTGGAGAGTTGCCGCTTGTTTTGATAGCGTGCCGTGGTAGCGTCGAGAAACACAAAAGCCGGGAATGCAGCGCCAGCCTGCTGTCGCGACGGGGAAAGTAAAGAGCCGCACATCTGCCGCAGCAAGCCCATTCAATAGAGGCCCATTGTGGGATCACGGCGGGCGTAATATAACGAGTGCGGCGCAGGGGAGACTGCGGGAAACGTAGCGAAAGAGTCGAGAGAACAGCAAGATGGCGACGTCGCGGAAGACGCCGGATATAGGCGAACGCTATTCAGCGCGACTTCAGAGAAGAGGAAAGCGAGAGTTGCTTTTGTCCTCGCGACCAGGGTTAGTGTGGCGGCGAGTGGCAGGGACTTTCCTCTCCTCTGCCTGCTTCCACGGAGGTCGGGGAGCGAAGCCTGGGCAGGGCGCCAGACGCCACGCTGTCTGCGATCGATGCGGGTCAACGGCTGCCCTTGAACACCCAACGGGGCCGTGAAACAGTGGGACGACGATGCGAGACTGTAGACCGCGTGGCACACAACGGCGCTTCCTTTGGGCTCATTGAGACTTCCGTTTAGGGAGGAGCGGGAAACCGCCAGCTTCCGAAAAGAATGGCCTAATCATTTGTACACCTCCCCCCCCCCCCAGAAAAAAATGAAAAACACGAGAGCACTGCCCTCCATCTTGTGTCTGCACGCAAGTTTGTTCTTGAAGTCTTTCTTTACCTCAAGATAATAGGCACATGGCGAATTTGTGAACGAAGTCCAAGAAGTTTCGGGCACGACTTTTCTCAATTCGCACCTCTGCAGCAGTTTGCGTGTTGCACCAGTTTCTATAAGATACCACTTCAAGCAAACTCCCTAGCCTATTAAATGTGAAGCTGACAGTCTTTTTTTTTTCATCTCTTATGTTCGGCAAGAGCCGGGACGTCAGACAAGAACATGCACGCCAACTATGAGCAAAGCTACAGTGATTCGCAGAACAATTTTTGTCCTTCCCCTTCTCCTTTTTTTTTAATGATGTCAATTACGTTGCCTTTGGCGATCCACTTACGGTGGGGGCAGATTACAAAAAGAGTGACGGGCAATGCTAACTAGATATCAAAGACGCAAATCTTCGTCAGTTGGGTCACTTATTGGTGAATCGCTGTTACCCATTTTAGTCTTGTCTGTCAGTGTAATTAACTAGCATTCCTTACGTAGGCCAACACTGCAGTTATGTTTATTATTGAAACTGAAAGATGAGGGAGAAACTCACCTATGACGGCGCAAGGATTTCATTCAAAATTACATGAAGGACGCGTTCACTCACCTGAAAAGAAAAAGAGAAAAAGAAATATTGAGACCAATATACTTTTTTGCATTGTGTATCCTTGCGCTGGTGTTCAGGCGGCTTAACGATAAAAGGTTGCACCCAAAATGACATATAATGTAGTACCACCGTCATTCTAGCGCTAAAAAAATGTAAACACATAAAAGACTACAAAACAAGCGGCTGTCTTATTTGTTTGTTCTTTTTATCCAGCGCTAAAATGGAGATATTACCTATAGTATCAACCAACTTGCCGAGCAACAAGTTTTTATTGCATACGACATGTCAGGTATATGAAACCATCACTAATATGTGTATTCGTATCACATCTCTTACACTGCATCTTTGGCCTTTGATAGCAGCGGGAGCGCTTCATGTTCAGAAAACTCTCAAACATTCTAGATCTGTGGAAAACACGGGATTTAAGCCATGTTCAATTGACATATGTATAAAAAAAACGGCAGCATATACACGGGGTGAATGATGGAGAGTGCGGTGAAGTATCCATTCGTCCATCCGTTCTTGCTTACGTCCATCCATGCATCCGTCCGCCCATCCCGGCGTGCGTCTGTTCGTGCGTCTGTTCGTGCGTCGGCACGTCCATACGTGCGTCCAACCCTGCGTTCGTCCATGCATCTGTCTGTGTGTCCGTTGGTGCATCTATTCAAACCACCATCTCGCATCTTTTCATCATATATTCGGCATATAGAAGCACCGCCATCCAGTGGACATTCCAAGGACTAAGCGAGAGGTGGCACACGCACATTTTCTTACGGTTTGCGCTTCGTGTCTACTTTCCACCTTTAACCACCTCGAGTTCATGGTATATACTAGTCCCCTGTATTCATGACACTGCGGCCCAACGCTCGCTAAACATTTCTAAAACCAAGAAGGTTACGCCCAGCAAGTATAACGTAGCAACCCTTTCTTGTCAGATAGTGCTCAACGTACATGCCAATGGCTGCTAATGGGGAATGAGAGACGGGAGAATTTGGCTTTTGGTTAACGCGCACGCTGCGAATTTTTAAATGCGAAGCATTTCTTAGCGAACTTGGGCGAGTTCGAGCGTATCTATCTATCTAGCCGCCTACAACTTTTGGATCTCCTGGCCTTTTCGATAATGGTATCGATACCAAACTTGCTATAGCATAACATGACTGTATAAAGAACACATTTGACTAGTGACAACATGAAAATCATGACACGTATGTCATAAATGACATATTTTACATGTCGTGGTTCTGCACCTCTTGCGCTGGTCTTGTTCACATGGCATGTTGCAAAACCGGTATGGTATGACATCATTGCGTGGTGAACACAAGCGACAGACCCTAACATGAAGATCATGACAAGCGTGTCATGTAGCAACATGACTACATGCCACGCTTGTGATGCGCTCGTGGCCGTTTTGCTAGCGTCACATATAACAAAGTTGGTATTACGTGACGCCAATGGATGACGAAGGTATCTGACTGGTACAAACATGATAATCATGAGTTGCGTGTCATGTAAACAAACGACTACATGCCACGTTTGTGATGCACCAAGGGCCATTTGGCTAGCTTCACTTATACCGAATTTGGTATTACGGGACGTGAATGGATGGCGAAGTATACGACACTGGTGCAAACATGATAAACATGAGATGCGTGTCATGTAACAGCATGACTACATGCTGCGCTCATGATGCGCTCGCGGCTGTTTTGCTAGCTTTACATAGGCCAAATTTGTTGTTACGTGACATCAGTGGTTGACGAAGGTATGTGACTGGTGCAAACATGATAATCATGAGATGCGTGTCATGTGAAAACATAACTACATGCCACACTCTAAGCGCCAATACATTTTGACGTGACGTGGTGCACGCGCTCGCTGGCGTTCATTTTGTCGCGTCACGCCGGCTTTGCCATGCCAGGCGCCGGTCCTGCCACGTACTCGAAGGCGCACGCTGCCCTGTGTTGGTTTGACGCATACGCGTTTCAGCGCGTCCGGCGTCCCACCGTCACGAAAAGAGGGAGACGCAGTGTTGTCTGGGTAACGCATCGGCGCAAAACGTAGCACGTGGCATTTCGCGCCGCTTGCCGCCGGGCCGCGCCGAAGGACGCTGGTCGCGCCTGGCGTCAGACTATACAGAGTGCTCACGTTTTGCTAACGTAGCATCGCTGTGCCTAGTGTGCGCGCGCTTCAACGCTACATTGGAGTATATTTGGCCCTTCATAATGTGGTCATGGTGGTTTTGCTAGCTGCGCGTATACCAAATTTGGTGTTAAGTGACGTCAATTGATGACAAAATATATGACTGGTGCAAACATGACAATCCTGACAAGCCTGTCATGTAAGAACATGACAACGTACCATGCTCATAGCGTGCTCGTGGCCATTTCGCTAGCTTCACATATACTAAACTTGGAATCACGCGACGTGAGTTGATGACGAAGGTAAACGGCACATCTAAACATGATAATCATGACACGGAAGTCATGTGCGGCATCATTTACCTCCACTTATAGTAACGTTGTGCTGATTTTAAAGTGACATATCAACATTTTTCATTCGTTCTTCGCATATCATCGATTCCCACCGTACGTGAGATCGGCCAATTTTTTATTGTTCAACAACGCACAGGAGAAATCTTCCACCGGCACAACCTTGCAGGTCAAAGCATTAGACTTGTTACGCACTACTATGAGGGACGAGCGGGTGTCGCTTTAAAAAGCTTCGCCCCTAAAAACACAGAAAACCGTGTTATCAAAACGAGTGTTCTTTGTAATCCTGTGTTATTTATAATACTGTAAACTTGGTAATCTCTCCGTACTGCAAGCGCATCGCCAAAACCATCATGTTTGGTCTTTCGACGTATTAGAAAGTACACTGCGTCCTTTGCAACGCAGATTTTACGTAAGAGTTGACGCATGTCAAGAGTGCACCTTTTCCTTATTGATTGGATATTGAGCCTGTTACTATTCTTCATATTGTAAAGGGGTCCAGTACCTGCGAAAAAGAAACGTATAAGACAATTTGCATAAAAGTTTCTGCCTGAAAGTCACCAAGTCTCGCATAAACAAAAAAAAGACGTAGGCTATATCAATTCAGCGTATAGTTTCACTACAAACAGGAGAGTCTTACAGAGCGCCTATTATTTTAAAAATTTGTTGTAGGAGAAATACTTAATCAATTCATACAAACAGGATATTTATACAAAGCTCAGTTTTCATATGCTTTAGCGAAAGGAAGTCGATTGTAAGCAAAGTAAATGAAGTTGAAGTTCTCGCTTTTTCTTCTCCGTGCCTACACCCCAGCTCCGCGCAATACGTCACGCACGTCCTCGTGAATGTGAGAGTACTTTTTGTACATCTACTACCCATGGCTATGTGCGAGCTCTTTAAAAACTTCCTATACTTTTAGTTTTTGCCCTGCAGTATATAATGTACCGCATTTTCTCTCGTAAAAGTAAATTACAATGAAACATAAATTCAGAATTGATGCCATTCTACCGGTTGTGTAATAACTGCATGCGTTGACCAGCGTCTGCTGTTAGTGCTTTTTAACTAACCAAACCTCGTGTCAAGGCAATGCTTGGATTTTCGTATAGGACAATTGGAAGATACAGATCAAGCTTATTTTCCCTTTCCTACTGTCTATTTATGTTCGCCAAAAAGGTCTGGGCCAGCCTATATGTATATTGATTGATTGATTGATTGATTGATTGATTGATTGATTGATTGATTGATTGATTGATTGATTGATTGATTGACCCTTCAACCTGGCAAAACCCGCCATGAGGGCCTATATGTATAGCAGGGCCTTTCGTTCCGTTTCTCTATTCTTCCTTCTCCTCATAGAGCCGCAAACTATAGTGTTGGTAAGCGCATCTCTCTTGTTTATACAGAAGCAGGCCGTGAGTTACTACTCTATCCACATTTTCACCAAGTAGACTTAAGCGCACTGATTTGCTAGCGTAAGGCCAATATGCTAAAGTGTCAGCACTCGTATATTTCGCTGTTTAGGCGACAGGAATTCAAACAAAAAGGGCAAATTGTACAAAATGTAGCCAGCTTTTAAGGACGAAGTGTTTAGCGTGTCCGGCGTTCTGCTACACGCAATGAATTTTGCGTGCACTTTTGTGACGCCTTGGAACCGTGTAATAGGCCACCTTCCACGGCGTCTTGTTTAGCACGTCACCCTATTCGTAACTGAACTGGTGTAGCACATTACAGAATACAACAGACGGCCGAGCAGACCAGCAGAACTTGTCAAGCCATCATTATGCGCTCTGCAGCCTGCTAGTTGCAAAACGATGCTTGCATACGCTTCAAATTTATGTACTGAATCTCCGATATTAAAGTATTCGTGAGAATTCGGCCCCTTTCTGAGAGCCACTTCGAAGTTAACCGTAGTGTTAGAGAGTGCGATTGTACAAGCTGAACATGGCATTGAATATTCAGTGACCATATGCCTCTGGCTCCCCTAAATATAAGTCTTTCAGGACTTCAATGAAGTTCTTGGGATGCCATAGTTTGCGAGTTGCATCAAAAGTCGTATCTTATCAGTTTGCTTGTATTTATTCTGCTCAGCTGCCTCCACTTTGTGCACGCGTTTCGTTTACCACTTAGGTAAAATGACAGCGCAAGCCAAACATAGAAAGCGACTATAGGTTAACTTAGGCAAAATAAACACAACATGGCGTAATCCCCAAGGTTCCCATTTGCAGGAGGTAACTCAAAGCGTATATTTTCGTTCGCTTTTTGCATGTGCAGATGTAAGGTATAACGTCACGTGGATGTTGCTGAAGTATTAGCCACGTGTTATGCGTGGGTAGCACCATGATTACTGACAGTGAATGGTATTTCGACTTCAAGAAGAAGGCATCTACCAAAGACTCTTTAAGTAATGTCATCTTGTGCGAGCTGGTTCCATTCCGTGCATTGCAAACTTTCTGGTCCGTTCACACGATCCCACTCGCTGCTGTCCTTGTCCGCGTTTGCCGTCATTTTATGCCCATTTTGTCGCTTTACCTAACTAACAATTGTCTTTCGTACACATTACATGGTCAGCTAAAGTTAATTTCTTTAGCGTGGTGTCATTTATTATATCGGCTACTTCTGTTTTTTTTCCGACAGTATCCACTGTCCACCTATATCTTAACTATTTACACCTGTCAGTTTCTCTTCCAGCACATTTGCACAAAGGTGCTGTGAATGCGCTTATACCGCGTAGCATTCTTGTTGAAATCCCGACGTAGCCGCCATATTTCGCTCATGCTTGATCGGTGAGCTAAAGAAAAGGTTAGGCGCTCAGGAAATTGACCAGGAAATATCGTGTGATCATAAGCATTCGGGAGACAACCACAGCAGAAACAACAACAAATTATATTTTTTTTCTCGCGTCTACCATTTTTACGTCTTTTGGGAGCGGCGCATATATTTTGCCTCTGTAAGGACACCTTCGCGGCGCGTTTCACTTCTGTCTGCGCAGTTGTGTGTTCGTTTATGCGTGACACAGCTATAAACAAGCCAGGGTTGAAGGACAACAAATGCACGGGATTGGTTCTTCGTATTCCCAACTGATCATGGAAAGGGTAACAGGCGGGTCGTAAAAGCATTGAATTGTGCAGAATCGGCTGTTCCTTTGCATATTTTTAGATTATCTTTCTATTTTTTTGTTCCTGGACTTCCCGCAGTTTTAGAGAATGCAGAGAACAACGTATGAAATGCCCGTCACCGAAAAAAAAAATGAACAATGCCATTCACGCTCCGTACTTATGTTGGCATTCGGCTAGTTTGTCTTTCTTTGATGTTCTTCGTCTTAGGAATTTTTTTTTCGCTACTGTCGAAATAAGGCTCCGTTCGCCTCTTGACAGACATGCTTGACGCCATGCTTGAAACCAAGCTATGCCATCCGCTCTGCTTCTAGCCGCAGTTTATAGCTCGTGCACGCGAACACCACAAGATACATCATGCGTGCGGGATCTCACCAACCCATTGTTATGTATGTATAAACACCTTAAACAAAATTAACGTATACAAGTCATGGTGTATATTTTACAAAATCACAACCCTGCAGGAGGAGTAGGAAGAACAAAATATGCGGAAGGACAGGGAAATTAGCCACTTTTTGCAACGGCCAGATACCCTGTGCTGGGGAAAGGAATAGGGGAAATAAAAGATGATTGAACAGATATGTTGGGAAAAAGGAGGAAAAAGGACAAGGCAAGAAAAGATAAATGAAAAGAGACTAAAGACAATGCCCAAAGTCTCTCTCTGAGGCCAGTTGTCTGCAAAAACATAACATGTTTCCAAAGCCTTCTGGGCTGAGGATGTACTCGGCGAATGACCCAGAATCCTATGTTCCGACAAAGCGATGTCGTCCTGCCTATCTAGTGTGGCAGCTTGGGCTAGTTAGTATGGCATGACGATAGTTATAGCGCGAGGACAAAACGACGACACAGAGACAAGACTTTCGTGTCGTTCTTATCTCTGTCTCGTCGTTTTGTTCTCGCGTTATAACTATCGTCACGCCTATCTAGTGCTTCGGTAAGTTCTTGTTTTGACGCATCAAAACAAATCTACTCACGCAGAAGATGAGCGATGATTTCTTCGTAGGTGCAGTTATGGCACGTAGGGGTGCTGACCATTCCAATAAGATGGGAGTACGCATTTACGAAGGCCACGCCAAGCCACAGGTGGCTCAGAAGAGTATCTTCAACTCGAGACATTTTCGACGGGAGACAATGCACCAGGTCGAGATCTAAGTTATGTAGACGAGCATTTGTGAAGTCCGTAGAGTTCTACCGTGCCAGTGTGGGGTCATGTGCCAGTGAACGAATCCTTAATTGTAGCTGAGAACGGTGTGGCTGAAGAATGGTGTGGCTATTCTTGAGAACGGTGTGGCTATGAATTGGGCACCGTCATGGGCAGATCGAGCGGCCGCATCCCGCGGAGTATTTGTTTCGCGAATGTTGAACAATCATTTTGTCAGATAGCGTCCCTTATGTAGCGGGCCATCTTCTGTTTGTCTAACGTAAACGCATCAAAATACTCAACGTCACTGAACGTGACAACTAGATTCTCAAGCTACGCAAGGCGCCAAGAACACCACTACCACGTTCCCACGCCATCTCACAGAGAAGTCAGAGCGCCACATAATCAATTATGGGAAAAAAGGTAATACCAAACCTACGAAGTTTGGAAAAACTTTATTTCACCAAAACAGTCCAACCACGAGGAATTGTGTGAAAATCGGGAACCTCATAGCGACGTGCATCAGTCCAGGTTTCAGGAACAAACTATGTAAAACAGTGTAAAGTCTGGAGTTTTTTTTTTTTTTCATTGCTGCCAGGAAAGTTTAACAATTATAAAAATAGTGACAGTTATGTCGGCAGAATTCTTCACAGTTTACAAAGAAGTAGTGTTCCTCCATGACAGGGATCTCAAACACGCGACCCGCAAATTACTTTTTTCATTGCACATTTTTTTATTTGCTTAATAAGTATGTTCGTAAGCTAATTATTAGCTATAAAGGCGTGACTAATCTAAAGCAGTGTTTTAGTGTGATAGCACACTGATCATCATGTACTGAGGCATCGCCGTCCCAATTTTATTCGTTTCTGTCATCGGTTGAAACATTTTCGTGGAATGCTGACGCCAAGTCTTCAGAAATGACCTGTTTATGAGATGTGGCAAATGTTTTCTTTAGTGTGGTAATACTTGCTAAATGTTTAAAAACTGCCTGCCCTACACCCTCCGCTTTTATCTTCTTCGCTGTACCGGTCTTTGGCGAACTAAACTGCGTGACTGCAGCCCGATGGCTGAGGTCAGCTTGAGACTCCCGGACTGTGGTGTTCGACTACAAGTTTATTTAGTAACATTCGTGTCTTATTCACCAGGGAAACTGTTTTGTAGCGTACGCTACACTGGCCGAGCCATGGCGGTTCCGCGCGCACGTAGAAGAGACGTGCTGCGCATGCGCCAAAAGCAGGGACTGCTCGAGACTCGCCGGCCTGCTTCTTCCAGAGGAGTGACGTCATAACCGTGGCAGACGCATTCTGATTGCACCCCATGGCTTGTGCACCTCGATGTATACGCTGCTCTCTTTGGTCACGTCTGCCGCGGTGCTACACAGATACAGCGAGGCATTTGCCAGCGCGGTATAACAATGGAGAAGGAGAGCGAAATTGCTGCTAAGCGGCGCAGAATAGCGGAGAAGCTTAACTTATCGGATCCCGAAGTAGTTGCTTGGCAATTAGCGGTTAAGCGCAGGAAGAACAAAGAGAAGGAGGCTATGCGTACCGCGGAGACACCGGAGCAGATGGAGGAACGTCTATAGCAAAACGTTGCGCCAGGAAGCCGATCGACTGACTATACGGTGAAGCTTAGCGAAAATGCCATCGTGACTCGGACCATTGAGACAGACTTAGTAACCAATCCGTTTGGATATGTGTGCGATGTGTGAGAAAGTCTGTGGCACATGAAAGACTTGACGACGGTAATTAGTGCCGTGCACGTTGAGTTTATCGGCGCCCCTTTAGTTCAGGCTATACGTATACCCTGGCATAGCCGAGCTAGCCGCTGATAGATTTTTAGATAATGCATTGGAGATGGCATACTCTACATGAGTAAACGAAATCGGTGCCTAGAAGGCAAACGCCTGGTAGATACTACGAGGTAAGAAAACCTGGCGGTAAGCTCCACTCATCATCATCATCATCATCATCATCATCATCAGAAGCAACTTTCTCGTCCGTCCGTGTTTCGGCGCAATAAACCCGGTCCTGTGCTTGCTGTTGTCAGGTTATGGCCGCAAACTTCTCAATCTCATCTGCCTACATTTAGCCGTCTAAATCATCTCGCTTGTTCGTCTCCTCTTGGAAATAGTTCGTTACCCTGAATTGCCAGCGGTTAAGCGACAAAGGGGGGTAAGGATATCATAGTCGAAATCAAATATAAATGAGTATAGCCAGGGCATCTATAGCGCGTAGGCAAGAAAACTACAGCTCACTAACGGTCAATTCAAAATGAAGAAGTCGTCCACGAGGAAATAGCGTTCTGTTGTTCAAAAATTAAGAAAATCGCACTATTCACTTATGGTCTCCTGAAGGTGAAGCAAGAAACACAGATACCACTAACATCAATTGGTATTTCTAGACAGACATAATCAATAATAAAGAAACACGTCAATACATTTCAGATTTGCTGGTTAACCATCTGTACGGAGTGCTCGGGCAATGGTTGTTTTCTGTTGCCGTTGATGAACGGTTAGTGAACGATAACGATGTCTGTCATTTGCTCGCCATTTTATCTTCAAGAAAAAAATCTCCGTCGAGGCTGGCGTGAAGGAGCACGGTCTACTGCGGCCCATCAGCAAATATCAAAGGCAGCGAAAACTTTCCCTGAATGGGGGCACCGAGACAACAGACAGAAGGAACATAACATGGACACCGCAGCAAGACCTATCAAAGCCCCACAAACAAACCGTGCAAGGCGAGCGCAAACATACCGACTACGTAGAACACCACAAACATTGGGCGCGGAAGGAATTTTCGGTGTTCAGGATCACCACGAAAAGAAGCTTTGGTTAGGATGGGACATTTGGAATCGCGTGCTACCCGTGTGTGTGGCTGTGGTCGTTCCTGCCATGCGTGCTCTCGTGGGAGCCGTTTTTCTCGTTTGTTATCCACGAATGGAGCCACACAATGCACGGAAACCATTCAATCAGCATTTCCCAGTTAGAATAATCATTTGACAAGACAATAACTCAGTAATCATTTTAACATATTATGTAGTAGCGCAAATTCGACGGGGACTCAGAGGATAAGAAAACACGACACTCGCTCTTGTCCTCTGTGTCCCCGTCGATTTTGCGCAATTACAGCATATGTTAAAATGATATCCTACCAGCTAGCCCAGCTCTCAACCCTACTGAATAACTCAGTAAGCTTGGTGAGCTCCATGCTCAAGAACATGAGCAAGAGGACGGGGGTCGATTCACACTGAGTGCACACAACATAAGGCAAGCGCAGTGTGCCTGTTACGCGAGCATTCACAGAAAAAATGAATTTGATCCATGACTGACGGTACGCCAATATACGCTGCTCGATCTTTGGCTGAGATTTGATAACGGTTGTTATTTTCTTCGGCAAGAACAAGGAAAACAGTTTAGCTCACTAATACTAAAGGGCCAGATATTTGAAACCCACTAACCTTCATCTTTAATCATGAACATGTTTTAGGCAAGGGTCCACTACGGCTTCGCTGACGTGTTTTTGTCACGGATATGACGCAGTAAAATATATACGAAAAGATTGCAAAGAAAAACCACGTGATAGAAAACTTTCGTAGTGGAGTGTCGAACCAGGGACCTCTCACTTCGCAGCGCGTGACGCAAGCCACTAAACCACAAAACGTACGTTGTCAGTCCCGTTAATGGCAAGCCATTTATATACATCATATACCATTGGTAGTCCTCAGGGCTTATACTCAACTTCACCGCGTTTTCGCCATCGGTAGTGAGCTGCCGCAATGAGCTCACGTTGGGCGTCTCTCACGTTTCTTAGAGTACGTGACTTCACGAGACATGGTCTCACCTGTGCGCGCGCTTATCAGATCAAACTCGTGATTCAGGAAAGCACGAAGGTCCCTTCGCTCGCTGCCGCGGCCACGTTCACGAAAGAAGCATGCTGCTCACTAACAATGAAGCATAAATCGTGACAATTGTTCGTGCTCGTTTTTCGTATACTTGTGCGTTCATTTCGTGCGCCTTTCTTTCTGTTTGAGCGGCAGGATTTAGGTGTCGAGCTGAGAGAGTTGTTTGTCCGTGCTCGTGTTGTGTACGCTCATTTCGGGCGTGCTTTCTTCCTGAGGTGCGCACGTTCCAACCTTTATCCCCCCCCCCCTGAAGGGGAACCCTGCACGTGCCTACGCCATAGGCTCGACAGGGACCCCAGCCCCTTACAGTGGGTGTCATAAGCAACATATTTTTTTCAATGAAAGTCTACAAATTTAAGAAAAACATCTCAGTGACAGTTTCTAAACGTCACCTAAAACATAAATATAGAAAATGTTAAACTCAAAATGTCAAAGTGAAAAAACACAAATGATCGCATTTATTCCCGTACGCATACGAAATCATAGTGTGTGTAACCATGGAAGAGATACAAGATTAGCCAAAACTGAGATCGGGTACGTGCCCATACGCTTGCTACACTTGCGATCAAAGCACGTGCAGGAAAATGTGAAATGAGAAAAGAAATATGCTTAAACACTAAAAAAATTCAGAGTTGTAAGTTGAAGCAACAGTACAGTGAATGTATTCAGGCATTGTAAAATAAAATATTACTATTGCATAATTTCACTCAAATGGCAAAAGAAACGGCATTCAAATGAAACGGCAAGAGAAAGCGTCGCATTTCTTTGTAGCAGTTAGTGGGTGTGCGGGAATTAATCACGTGTAAATGAAACAAGTGCTATCAAAGAACGTTGCGGTGGTTCAGGTCAGCAATGGCCCTTAAAAAGTTGCCGCTTTTAGATGCGGAGCATCTAATACTCGAGGCTTGTAGTGCGGCGCTGTCGGCAAGCTTCCTCCTCCTTCTTCCACCATCTGTGCATCCCTTCCTCCTCTACACATCGCGTGCGCTTCTCCTCTTCACGAACATTCGCTAGCTGTATAATGTAGCGCGCATGCGCCGTCACGCTTCGAGAACATCGGCAGCTGACGCGCACGCATGCGCCGTCACGCTTCGAGAACATCGGTTGCTGACGCGCGCGCATGCGCCGTTGCGCTTCTCCCCCCTCTCGAACATTCGACAGCTGACGCGTGCATGCACCGTCACCCACCATCTGTGCCGCGCGCGCTTCTCCCCTTCGAGAACATTCTACAATTCTCCTGATTCTCCAGTGGACGCGCATGCGCCGTCGCGCTTCGAGAACATTCAACAGCTGACAGTGCATGCGCCGTCGCGCTGTATATATACTCAAGGTCGGCGCTCGCTCGCTCAGTTGCCGCTCGTCGGTTGGTTTGTACGGCGCGTCGACGTCCAAGGTCGCGGTGAAATGAATTCCAACGAATCCACAAACACAATGATCGACGTCCCTTCGACCAGCGCCGCCCTTTCGCATACGTGTGTACGTGTTCACTCATTTAACACCCCCTCCTACAACCACGTTAACCAATTTAGCCATCGACCCAAGTAAGTCGCAATTTAACACCCCATTTCACAACCACGTTAACCAATTTAGCCATCGACCCAAGTAAGTCGCACTTTAACACCCCGTTAACCAATTATATGCTCCGCATACTCCTCAGTGTTCCCCCGAGGGAAGCTGCGGGCAAATTTTTTATTTCTGCCTGGTGGCGTTCCACAAACATTTTGTGGTAGTATTTTAGTAAAGTGAGTAAATTCATGTCGTGAAATGTGTAGGCAGTGTGACTGTGATAGGGAACATTTACAATGGCAGGAGCATCCTATTTTTTTTACGATCAGAACACAGTGCTTAACGTGAGACGTGAGCTATGCGTAATGAAAGAATCAGCTGATGCGGATGAAATTTCGAGAAGCGCGGACGTCTTTCACCTTTAAGAAGATTGACCATTTTCGCTGAATAAGTTGTTATTGTTCACAACTGAACTCCTTATTTGTTCACAACGTTTCTTTCTACTTTTGTTTACTTAACCTGCCAGCTTTCCGAAGCGGGAATCTCTGGGCGTTTTTCGTCGCTTCTCGGACCACGTCGATTATAAAATCGATGCTTTGCTAAGATATAGATAGATAGATAGATAGATAGATAGATAGATAGATAGATAGATAGATAGATAGATAGATAGGTAGATAGATAGATAGATAGATAGATAGATAGATAGATAGATACGCTCAAGGACACCGAAGTTCACTAAGAAATGCTTCGCATTTAAAAAATAATATAGCGAAGAGCACCAACGTCAGCGCTCTTTCCATTCAGTGTTCTTTAGCTGCCCATCGGCAATTTTTTTACATGCCTTGCCACGTAGTAAACAATAGGCAAAAAAATAGAACCACAACTAACTTTAATACGCTTCCATTTAGTGTGTCTGCATCACATAGGGGGACTGCAGTGGACTCAGTGCGCAGCTTATTTCCAAAAATGGTAAAAATCACAGTGCTTGTGGCAAAGAAATTGCGGCGTTGCAAAAACAATCTGTATTAAGAACATGTTTACGGATTTTGCGCTCAACTATTGCACCACTCGTCGAGAACATTGACGGCGACAAAGTACTAGAAGCCTCAATTGCAAGTGTGATGGAGAACAGCGTGCCTTTAATTACACGCTAGGTACGTACCAGTACGACCGAGAAGCACAGAATACACGGACATCAGATAAAAATATAAGGGTGCGCTCGTGCGTAGATTCCATAGCAGACAGTCAGATAGAATCGACAATTGATTGTCCCCAGTGAGCCTAGCCGTTCGATAAGGTCGTCGGGGATTAATTATCGGCGTCCGGCGTTATTATGCTTCGGCGAACAAAAGGCGCGCCGTTGTCGTGTTAGCCTCGAGAGCGAGCCAGTCTGTTCTGGCCCAGTCGCTGTCACCAGTCGTCTTTAGCGACGACGATCTGTTTGGTGCCCGTTGGATGATTAGCGGAGCAACTCTAGACCCGGGCCACGGTCAGAGCATAGCGTAATTTCGGACGAAAAGAAAAAAAACGACAACTGGGCTGAGGTTGATGCAGCTAGATCAGCATCGCTTTTATCAGCGGAAGGAAGGAAAAAAGGGAAATTAACGACAGGGAGGTTAACCAGTCTATAGGCGGACGGTTTGCTACCCTGCGCATGGGAGGGGGTTGGGAGAGATGAAAGATAGAGAGCAGAGAGGGAAGAGAGATAAACACAGCACATTCGGCAGCACACGCGCGCACACTCAGTCATTGTCCAGTCTTGTCTTTCGCGGTGTGTGGCATTGCTGTTACAGCCACTTGTTTAAGTCCGTGCCGCGTAGGAATTTCAACAGAGCTTTTGTCACCTTCTGTTGCAATGTCTTATCTCAGGCACTTGACAGAATAGTGTCCACAGACATTTGGCTGTTGTCGATGTGCGCAAGAACGGATGCCAGTGACTGTCTGGGGATTTCATACAACAAACAGTCACACAGGATGTGGTGTAGCGTCTTTTCGCAATGACAGGCATCGCAGAGAGCGTTGTCCGCCATTCCTATGACAAAGGAATAAGATTTTGTAAATGCCAACCTAGCCATAAGCGATGAAGAAGGGTGGCTTCTCTTCGGTCAAGCCCAATAGGCACGCGGAGAGCCATCAAAGAGAACAGGTGGTGTTGACGATTCATCTCGTTGCTTGGTAGAAACCATATTGAAAACGTGACTTCACGCGCAAGTCATCGAAGATTACTGGCTGCATCGGTCCGCGAAAGTGGTATGGCTTCTTCTCGTGTTCCTTCAAGAGCTGCCCGCACGACAGTATCGGCCTGTTCGTTCCCCATGACGCCGCAGTGACTTGGCGGCCACTGAAACGTCACATGATACCCTTTCTTGTGTGAAGTGTGGAGAAGGCATCGAATTTCAAAAACAAGCTGTTCGTACGGCCCGCGACGTGGTGCTGAGAGCACAGATTGTAGGGAAGTTCTTCAGTCGCTGAAAATCGACCATTGTTGCGGTGGTTCCCGATTGACCACACAAAGTGCAGCGCGCAAAGCAGCTGCACTTGTGTGCAGCTGCTGATAGCTGCTGCTATCTATCTATCTATCTACCCTGCTGTTGATGCCGTGGAGTGGTCAGTCCTAAAGCTGATGGTAACACCTCTGATCAGTAAGTTGCCGAATGCCCTTCGTGATCTCCGCGCGGTACGTACGTGAATGATGCATCGAGTGACACATTATACTGCAGCGTCACTTCTTGACTACGCATACATACATGTTATTACATTAGTGCATCGTATCTATCTATCTCTCTCCATATATATATATATATATATATATATATATATATGTGTGTGTGTGTGTGTGTGTGTGTGTGTGTGTGTGTGTGTGTGTGTGTGTGTGTGTGTGTGTGTGTGTGTGTGTGATGGAGAAATAAGATGCAGCTCCCTTGCGGCTGGCCAGCCGTTCTTATTCTGACTTCGTCTGCGCAGTCGCCTAGCGCGCGCCGTGGCGCAAATGGCGCGGCTTTCCTTCCACTCGACCACTCTGCGGCAATGCATAGCTACTGGGCGGCAGAAATGTCTCTGGTGGACGGAACTGACTATTTTTTTAAGGTATATTTAGGTCTCGATCCTCGGGTGGAGGTTCTCAGTTAATTGCAGCTATAATTGCAGGTGGACGGCACTGGTTGTTCCGGGAAGGTCATTGCGGCTGTCACTTTACCTGTAGCATTTCCGAACGCGCCGCAAGTGGTTTGCAAGGAATGGTGGAAGACCGAATTTATGCGCGGTAGCTGCAGACAGACTGTGTCGTCAGGAGACGGGCGCGCATTCGAATCTTTGAAGGAATGAATGCGCTTCGCGTCGACGAACTCCGACCACACGAATTACATAGGCGCATTGTCTTGTGCTGCCGGAGTGGGGGCTTCTATTGTGGCAGGGATCGGTACTGGGGAAGTGAGTACATTCCCCAATATTTATCATTTTCTTGGGGGTTTTTAGTCGTTGCGGTCATGTGAATTTTCTTGGACCTGACGAGCGTACAGTGACTGTCGGCGCATTCGGGCACAGCCTGCTATCGCATCTGCGGGAGCTACACTAAAGGGCCTGATTGTGCATCGAAGGCTACATTAAGCTGGCCCAGTTCCTCGGCTTGCAGCACGTTAGGCACTACATCTCGATCGAGCCCGTGCTCACGCGTTGCCGTATGGTGTGTCTTCTGGACAGCGTTCTTCTCTGATGAGATGGGTTATGGTGCGGACGTCGCGAAAGACGAAATAAGTGGCGTGGAGTCCTTCTCACGGCTGGTATCCATGCCATTCCCTTTCTGTTCGCTAAACAGGGCTGGTTGGCGCAGGGTACAGCTACACCATATGGTCGCAGTGTTCTCGTGATCTCAATATCGCAGGAATGACAAGATCGCGAACGTCCTAGCTGCACCGTCGAGGTGGTGTTCTTCGGAGCTCTTCCGAGTGGTAGAGACTGCGTCGGTGGGGAATTGGTCGCAAGTATCAAAAATTGGTCTAAAGACACAAGTCAATTTCGCACACCACCCTAGCCAGGATCGTTGTGTGACTCGTTCGTCACTGTACCACGCCTTGGCCGCACCGCGAAGGCAGTCAATGGCCATTGCCCATTTTCGATCTTCCGGCCAGGCATGAAGAGTGCCAAGCTAGTTCACGGTGTCAATCTTCCCTAACACGTCGTCTTAAAATCCACGAAACACTGATAGTTCACAGGAAACCGGAGATGGCTGGACGGCGGGCGAAAATCCTGAGTGCGCCCGTGCCAAGCCGTCCACTTGCTATGAGAGGTCCGTGAGGGAACACCGGAGCTTGTGACTGTTCTCGGGTGGGCTTGCCTCAAAGTTTTTCAAGGTGGCCGCAGCCAGCAAGACGTTTAGTGCGCACAATGTTGGCAAGAAGGCAGGAAGGACACATCTGAGAGCTGGGATACGAGGGTATTAATCGTGACGCGGAGTAGCGCGATGGTATACGCTGCAGCTCCGCTGCGCTGTCGGGTGATCCACACGAAAAGCCGAGTACGGCATCTGCGGAGGGTACAGCGACTTCGGTACTCAAGGTGGGACAATTCGTGGCCAAACATGCGTGGATGGCGTCCCTTGGAAAACCAGCTGTGTTCGGAATCGAGGACACGGTATCCATGGAGGCCACTGGAAGCGTCAACGACGCTGTCAAGCAAGCGGAAGCCGTGTGATTTTCGCACTGTGCCGTTATATATATATATATATATATATATATATATATATATATATATATATATATATATATATATATATATATATATATATATATATATATATATATTTGAGATCTAACAGACAAGGAAAGTATAGGGGAAGTTATTTGATCGAATCGTCATGTATACATGTTAAAATGTTAAGAAAGAAAAGTGGGTGAAAAGGTAACTCGCCGTGGCCAGGAACCGAACCTGGGACCTTCGAATAACGCGTTCGATGCTCTACCACTGAGCTACCATGGCAGCTATCAGCCCAGCCACTTCATTGGGTATCTATGTGAATTTTACACGTGGGAGTGTCAGTGAGCGCCACCAGTAGCCATGGAGTCGAGTGTGGTACACTCTTTTGTTTTTCACGTGGCACGTGAACTTATTACGAGTGGGCCGCAGACCGATAATCCCTCGTATCTCATTAATATTGTGTCAAACACGGAAAAAAGGAGCGAGCCCTGAGGTATACATTTCTTTCCATATATATATATATATATATATAGAGAGAGAGAGAGAACATACTAATTCAGATTTAAACATACCTAAAAAAGCTTCTGCCGTCTCGCTCAGACGTTTTTTTACCGGAGCAAAAGGGCGCAATATTCTGCGCATGTGTCTTTCCTTCACGTTACCCTTTATTTCCAGTAAACAAACTCAACAGGGCAAGAAGTAAGTTCTCGTCGCTGCACATCCATCTCATCGCGACGTAAATGTGAAACATATTTTTTCTTTCCACACCGCAACCGCTTGTCGATGCGGTAGGCCCGCCTCTCAGATGCGGCAATAGAGAAGTCAGTTTGACAAATGTGCCACCTGCGGCTCACCTCCGGGATGAAAAAAAGAATGGGGAAGTTATTCGACAAAGCCTGGACGAGCACCGATGTCACCCGCTCCGAAAACACGCAAAGGCAAACAGACTGTGGTATCTTCCGACCAAGCTGGGCGTGAGAAATGCCGTCGTTCTATTTTGAACTGAGACGACCCAAAAGCGCTCAAAATGTCGTCATCGCAACAAGCGTATACTCGCATACAAACATTGGCGAATGGCAAACGATGCCGGAAAGAGAGAAAAGAACGAAGTGCGATGCCGGTGACGGGGCAATCTCATTCGCAAACAAAAGCGCCGAGCTTCAGATTTTTCCTTCTATCCTTGGTCTTTTTTCTATCTTTCCGCCGAGAACGATGAAGCCGGGGGCGAAGACTGAGTGTTCTGTTCCGGCAATCCAACAGCAAATCCGCTGCTTCGACGATTTCAGCTCGGACGACGAAGATCTGCTCGGAAAGAGCCCTTACAAGAGTGCCGCCGTGACAGGGCGCCATGATGCACGCCCAGTGCCGACATGCAAGCGTGAAGATATCTGGCTGATGGCCAAAACGTGTATGGCTTTGGCACCACTCGGGGGGAGGAGGGGGGGGTCACGTCGACTG
Organism: Rhipicephalus annulatus; assembly: GCA_013436015.1. Classification (NCBI taxonomy): domain Eukaryota; kingdom Metazoa; phylum Arthropoda; class Arachnida; order Ixodida; family Ixodidae; genus Rhipicephalus; species Rhipicephalus annulatus. Next base: position 67,425 of record WOVY01006990.1, read on the forward strand.
CTGCTCTCTGCAACTCGCCCGAGTCTCTTCCTTCTCATTGCTCGGTGACGGACAAGAGGGCTGCTATAATCGAGCGGCATATTTCGGCGATATTGCGGACAGCGCATGCAACTAAAAAGAGTCTGCTTTCGAGCATTTCAAACAACATGCGCCATCCTGCAGCAAAAATAAAAGAAGCCTCAAACAGGTGTCCAGTAAAAGGGACACTCTATACGTCGTTTTCACAGCGTTTCGAGCTACTTCATGGTTGTTTTGCTTGACATGCTATAAAGGGTTCCTGAAACACTTTTTTCAAGTAACCATCGAATAAATTCAGTAGAAAGCTTATTGCCTCGCAATTTCAACATCACAAATTTTAAGAATCCGCCCAGTACAAACGGAGATAGAAAGAATTGTCGCTCGTTGCTCTCGCGTTCTCTCTTCTCTTGTCCCGGCAAAAGCGCTGAAGGCTAAGCAAGGAGGGATGGCAGGGGCAAATAAAATACGCCACGCACGCCTCTGTACCTTGAATACTTTTTTTCTTCATCGAATACGCGGCTTTTCCCGTGTAATCACGCGCGCACCCGTGGTCAAGTCACGGCGATTCCTGTTACGACCGAGCGCGCCATGTTCAAATCAGCCAATGGCTGATAGGCGGCCTTCCATGCATGATTTATTGAGAGAAGAGAAAACATTCTTTAGATGACTTTCATAATTTATTGCGGATTCCAGGCCGCATTATATTTGGCTCGCGTACTTTCGGAAGCCTCTACTACCGATCGACAGTGTTTTCTGACAACGCTGAAAAAAGTGTTGCAGGGCCCCTTAAAACAACGCCATTTGCACTCGAAAATTTGTGTTGCGATAGCAAATGAACACTATTAACAGGTTTTTGTCGTCGCCGTCGCCATAATTTTCCATATATTGACCAAATTGGCGTTTCCTGGTGCATTGTACATTCAAGGCGCGTGAACGGGGGCGACGAAGGCGGCAGATGCAGATTCAGTGGGCCGATTCATCTCCGTGGCGCGGAGTGGGCACGCGAGAACATCGTGCCGAGTGTGATGCCCGCCGTCGACAGCGTCTCAAAAAAAAAAAAAAAATTGGCAGCATATCCACGGAGTGAATGATAGAGTGGGGCGAAGAATTCGTCCGTCCATTCGTTTTTGCTTCCGTCCGTCCATGCGTCCGTCAGTGTGACTGTCCATCCGTCCAACAGCCCGTCCGTGCGTGCGTCTGTTCGTGCGTCCGTCCCTGCGTTCGTTCATGCAGCCGCCCCTGCGTGCGTTCATACGTCCATCCATGCATCTCTCTATGTGTCCGTTCATCCATCTATTCAACACTCCAAATACCACCATCTCGCATCTTTTCATCATATATTCCCCATATAAAAGCACCGCCATCCAGCGGACATTCCAAGGACTAAACGAGAGGTGGCACACGTACACTTTCTTACGGCTTGCGCTTCGGGTCCACTTCCCACCTTTAACCACCTCGAGTTCATGGTATATACTAGTTCACTGTATTCATGGCACTGCGGCCGAACGCTCGCTAAACCTTTCGAAAACCAAGGAGGTTACGCCCAGCGAGTAAACTTTTTCAGTGAGATAGTGCTCAATGTACATGCCAATGGCTGCTAATGGGAAATGAGAGACAGGAGAATTCGGCTTTTACTTTCTTACGGCTTGCGCTTCGTATCTACTTCCCATTTTTAACCACCTCGAGTTCATTCATGGTATATACAAGTTCATTGTATTCATGGCACTGCGGCTCAACGCTCGCTAAGCCTTTCTAAAGCTAAGGAGGTTACACCCAGCGAGTATAACGTAGCAACCCTTTCTTGTCAGATAGTGCTCAATGTACATGCCAATGGCTGCTAATGGTGATTGCAGCCTGCGCGTTAACTAAAAGCCGAATGCTCCTGTCTCTCATTCCCCATTAGCAGCCATTAACATGTGCATTGAGCACTATCTTTTATTGTTCAACAACGCACAGAAGAAATCCCTCACCGGAACCACCTTGGAGGTCAGAATGTTATACTTGTTAGATACTGCGGGGGACGAACGGGTGCCGCTATAAGGAGCTTCGCCCCTAATAGAGGAGACGCCTCTCCCGCCTTGAAAGAACGCGAAGGGTGTTGGAAGGGGCAGTTTTTCACTAGCAGCAACTATGGCCATTGATTCTCACGGGCGCTGCCGCGATCGTTGGCGCGCGCGCAGTCTCGGCAATCAGCAACTGGCGGTTCCACGTGGTATGCTCTCAACGCGGAGAGGCTGTGCGGAAACCGCTTCTCTTCCTGGAGCAGTCGTACTCTGATACACCGGATTTTCGTAGAGTTACGCGAGACCAGATCTAGAAGCCACTATTGTATGATTCGTACTGTATCAAACTTCGCTTTATCACCAACACTTAACGCTGAATACATTTGTAGCTATATCACAGTGACTACTCCGTTTGTGAGACTGATACTTCTTTTTTACATCTTGCAACATGTTCGAGTATATAAATTTATTGTTTTCCGACTAACTCTGGGTAGTTCAATGGACCCGCGGCGTGGCGGAGAGGCAAGGCTTATCTGTCGCGGCGAGGAGCGGCCCGTGAAGGGCCAGTTCACACCCCGACGTACCAAGATAAAATTTTGCTATTCTGTTTCATTGTAAATATGCATAGTGAAAGAAATTTTCTAGTTATTATATATCTGAAGATTCTCTACTGACTTGAGAACATACTTTTATACCCTATGTGTAGCTAAATATTGCCTTAAACATATGCAATTCATAACACTTTTTTAAACGGAACCATTGCCACCTATAAAAATGAAGGCTTAATCACTGACCTTTTAACCTTTTTATAGACTCGAAATATAGCTTGCAGGAACATTGCCGGTATAAAACGAACACCTCTGAAAACTACCGAACGCGTTCTGTTCATTTACTTGAAGTCCGACTGCGCCAGAGCATGAGAAAACTGGGTAGGGCGAAGCATTTAGGGATGCATTTCAGCTCCACTTACACGAAATCGGGGGAGAAGTGCATCATGACGTGTTTTGAGATATGTTTCCTTAAAGGGCCACTCACCAGGTCACATAACAAATTTTATTTAGACCGAGGAAGTCGTTGCGTGTCCGATGAGGAGCATTATGCCGCAATTTTTTTTTTTCCATTCGGTTCATTACGAGCTGAGAAAAAACTTTTTTTGAAGTGGCGCAAAACGAGGATGACAGGAGGCGAGCTCGAAACCCTTGCCGCTCCCTCGCATAGCCTTCGCAAGCCAAAGCTCTTCTCTACCCTCTTCGGCAGCCCACAAAAAGGTCACGTGCGCATGACGTGCCCGAAAATGCCCTACCTTCGAGCACACGATAGGCGTTTTTTTTGTTTTTGACCAGCGTTATTTTGTGGTATACAGCCTGTTTCTACAGGATGGTTTGGAAACTCTGGCTTGGACGCGGTAGAGTAGATGAGCACAATGAGTGCGCGGGCACGTAGGAATGTTACTTTTGCTTCTACGGCTTTCGTCTGCTCTATGCGCTGACCGCGGGGACATGAAAGCGTGCGAAACGCCAGCACATCGGCCCCGTATCTAGTTGAAATTCATGGGGGGAAAAGGGAAAAAAAAACGCGCACATTCCCCTATTGCATCTCAATGTTTATCCCAAGTGTTATTAATCTCTCGAAGCAACAAATCACATAAACTGCGCATGTCGCGATAAATATTGTTCCCCATGTCCCGTGCCACTGTTGGCAGCGCCAGAGCACAGTCGTCTACGTAGAGGACCAACGTCACTGCACTGCCGCGTACGTAGTGCCATTCACACGTGCACGTCATGCTCTCATTCTCTCGCGAAAGGAATTGGGAGCTGCGTTCTGCTTAACATTTCACCCATTTCAGCGGCGCGTATAGCCTTAAAAATTTTGGCAGAGCCATCGTGAACGCCCCATCTACGTATCGCGCTTGTCAGCTCGAAATTGTCAAACCTGGTGAGTGGCCCTTTAATGAGGCACTAGTGGCCACAAGCCTGAAACCGGGCATGAATATCCGCTTCATTAACATCGTCGGAAAACTGCATGAGAGTGCCGCTTATCCTCAAGTGGTTCTACCTCTTGTTATTATTATGATTATTATTAATGTTACAACTATTATTATTATTAATATTAGCAGCAGCAGCAGCAGCAGCAGTAGTAGTAGTAGTAGTAGTAGTAGTAGTAGTAGTAGTAGTAGTAGTAGTAGTAATAGTAGTAGTAGTAGTAGTAGTAGTAGTAGTAGAACTACTTTATCAAAAAAAGCGGTGCAAGCAAGAGTACGTCATGTAGCGTAGCTATAAAATGGGGACAGAAATTTGTACATCTGTGGCTTTACGCCCCAAAATCACGATATGATTATAACGCATGGCCTATATAATGGAGGATTCCGGAAATATTGACCATCTGGCGTTTCTTGACGTGTACTGGCATCCCACGATTCCAAGGCCTTTAGCATTTCGTCTTTACAAAGAAGCCACCACCGCAATCGAACCTGCGACCATAGGGTCCGCAGCCTAGCACTGAAACCGCTACACCACCTTAGCTGACAGGACAGGAAGTTGAAGCAGGCGCGCACGAAGGTGACGGAATGAGCGCCGTTACTTATCATTGCATACGCCATAACGTTCGTCCCTGATTCAGTAACTACGACGTAAAAACGTTTATAATACATTTAGGCAGAATTAACACCCCGTGTTTTATCCCGTTATAAACAAGCGAACTAGGCCCGTCCAACTCGCTGTCTCGATGGGTTATAATGAGATACTGAGGAGGCCTTCGTGAGGCATCCGCGGAACGGTGCGGAACGGCCCAGACTCGCGATAAATCAATGCTTAACGGTCCGCTAGCGCACCCATCACTTATCCATGCCGCGATCTTCACAAGCTCGATCGAGTTTGTCGCGCGCTCTACGTCGGAGCGTCGGGACAGGTTGGAGACGGCGCGAAGAACTGCGGTGGCGCAGCAGCCCCGGTAATGGCCCCCTTCGTAGGCCATTACGGCGGCCCTTATGAATAATGATGAAGCACGGCGAGCCCCTCCTGCCTGCCAGCGTTTTCTTTCCTTAGCGGGTCCGTGTTCCTCGAGCACCCGACGAAGGCAGTCGCCAGCCTGCTACTAAGGCCTTCCTATTCGCCCGGGACGTCGAATGCTGGGGAACACGTGTTATAACTCCCAGGTCGGTAATGTTTGTTTTGAGAGAGATAACAAATTATTTGGAGGGTGAACCACGAGTGAGTAGGTGGTTACGGCTCGTGTCAATCTTATCTTATCTTAAAAGGGTTCTGCGATAGAAATTAAGCGTATGCCGTTTTCATCGCTTAGTCTGGAACTGTAGAATAGACCTTCGTCGTGGCGCAAGTGGCGGCAAAAAAAAAAACGTTGTCGTATTATTATTCGGCCCCAAAAACCACATCCGTTTGGCGCTAGAGTGTCATGCAACGGCTGTTTTTGTAGTCGGTAGGGCTACTTTAACGCGGGGGAATGACGATTTCACCGGACGTTTCAATTAGACGTGTGGTTTTCGGCGTGGCGTTTCGTTTGGTTTGGCGCAACAATCCACATGTAAATCTCATATTGTTCCACCTACACGCCACTATTGCACGCTAATGATTACAGAAGCACTCCTTGTACTTCCTAAGGTACAAAACGATTTATTTTTCTAAACGTTAAATTTCAAAAATAATTATAAAACGAGAATTTTCACTACGAGGCCAGTCTTCCGATGTCTTTGTGTAAAAGAGGTGCGGTGATATAAACCGACCTTTGTAAGGTGTCCATGGGAGGGCGAAATGAGCAAGAGAGCGTTTTTCATCGTAGTTTGTTAGGGTATTGAAGTTTTAAGGCTAACAAGTTCTGTTACTGTGCACAAATTCTGATTATCCCTGTCGCGTTTATTTCAGTGTTGAGCAGTAAAGACACTCCAATGTTGCGCCATGCTGACGAAAAAAGATTGCAGGGCTTTTTTAAAGATGCTGGGTACATCCTCGGCTCTTGCATGCGGAGAGAAGTACGGCATTTAGCGAGTCATTATCGCATGCAATGTCTCGCCTAAATTTTAACCTAAACTGAGATGCAACGTTTAGGACACTTGTTAGATAACCGCTTTATTTGGAAAATGTACCTGTTGAAACACCGTGGTACAGGCCGATGTTGAAGTTATATTGAGTTGGGAAAGCGACATATTAAGTTATAAATACTGGTAATTTCCGGGAAAACTGTTCAGTGTACTCTTGTAAAAATGTATTAATACGTTTACACAGCATGAACACTTTTAAAGGAGGACAGTTTATGTTGTCATCTATATGATGGAACTCGCGAAGTGCAATATCAGTCGCTGGCTATAACAGATCTTAACGTAGATAAAATCTAAATCACGAAGGTTGTCAATGTGCTTCAGCAAGCCGCGAAATTCTTCATTCGCTTCAGTTTTACTTTCATTTTAAAATTTTCATTCCTTGATTTTAAACAAGACGTTACAGCCATTATATCGCATTGCTCGTCACTGAGTGGTAGAAATAAAATAAGAGAATAAGATTGAATTGTGTTCTTCTTCTTTTCTCTTTTTTCGTGAATCGGAGGCAACTGCTCTCTTGTTTTCGAATGGCTCAACAACGGTCGAACCGAGAAAACCCAATTATCGGCTAAGCCACGAAAAAAAAAGGAAAATTCCTAGATGGCTGACAAAGAAGAGAATCTCAAGAAGGAGGCCTCCTCAAAAATTCTCATGGTACCAAATGTTCGACGTCATCAAAACTTCGTCACTCGATCATTAAAAGTTTTCCCAGCTGCGGGAGGCAACCTGGCGATCTGTCAAGAGCGATGCCTCGCGAGGGAGAAGGCGTGCATCCCCGCATCGCATCCGCGTTTTCTCGCCCCAAAAAGCGGGCAAGCATATTCGCCACGTTCGAGCGGAATAAATAAGCGGAGAGGAGGAGAATATAGGCGCCAGCCCACTTTCGCCAGACCGAATCCAGACAAACAGCCCCAGGAAGCTCATTCGATATCGCTTCATATTTCATTTTTCGGCGTTCGCCGAAGAAAGCAGAAAAAAGGGGGTATATGAAATGAAAAGGAATGCAGGAACATCCAACGGCGGTACTTGAAGAGGGACGCCATGTTCCACGCCGCACTGAGACATGATCGATAGGAAAAGCTCGCTATCTCGCTTTCGTTTTCTTTCTCTCTCTTTCTTTTTCTCCTGCAATGACGCAGCCTTGTAATTGAACACGCTATATACTTCTCGCGTGCAACGCCACAAGTATAGACAGTCCGTTCTGCCGCCCCTGAGAGATCGGAAGGATAGAAATTACGAAAAAAATAAAAGGAATAAAACCTGTCTCCAGCATTAGCTAGTGTAAGTAAAAACATTATTCGCTTCCATCGAGTGAAGTTCGGAATGGTCGTCTCTATATACGCTGCATGGAACTGAGCACTGCGGAACTCTTCGAGTCTGAGTCCCATGGTGTTCAGCGATGGTGCGTTAAAGGCGGCCGATACGAGTCCATGCATGATGGCGTGCACGTTTCCGTGAACTGGTCCGTTTATCGTGCCGCGTGCGACGTTAGCGAATAAGCGTGCAATGTGTTCGGTTCCTTAACTTCCGAATAGCGTGAATTTTGGCTATCACTGCTATCTCACGAAAACGGCAGGACACAATCACTTCGTTTCAGCATGTGGCTGAATACGTGTAGGATCACGTGATTACAAAGTTGGGACTTCGCCCGCGCTACTCACGTTTAGTGTAAAAGAGTAGCTGAACACCGTAAAATCAGTGCTAGAAAACACGCGATTTTCGAATAGCCGTAGCTGTATACCGCATAAAAACAATCTTCACCCTTAAGTAGCGAACAGCAGTTAAGACTCGTAAAAGAGAAACAGCGAGTTCGTTTATGCTTCGTGGTTTGGTTCGTAAAATTCGCGGTGTTTTGGCATACGAGCGCCAAGTGATGCGATGTCATAAATAAATGCTGGTGATTTACATCGCAAAACCACAATGTGACTATGAGGGGACAATATCGACCGCCTAGGGTTAGTAAACGTATACCTAGTTTAAGTGCGCGGACCTAAAGGGTCCACCTACATCGAAATATGGCTGTCGCGCTCAATTCTATCCCATGACCATCAAGTCAGCACTCAAGCACAATAACCGTCAAACCTCCACGGCACGTAACGAACGCACAATGCTTTCATAACATTGAACATCTTCTGGTCTTCTGCAATCAGTAGTATGATGTTTGCCAAAGGAGAAGGGGGGAAGGAAAGTGACTTGAAATTATATTTGGCATCCAGGAGTTATTTACCGTCCGCATAACTTTAAGTAATGGGTGTAGGCTCTTTCAGCCCTACTGAAATGCACCCGATAGGACCACACATGAAGGTTTTCATCCTCGGGCTTAGCAGCGGTGACACCTAAGCTACCCAGGCGGGCCATTCAGTTCGTACTTTACTTCCTTCCCCACTATAATCATGATTTCTAACCTCGCATTAGCATTTCAAGACTTGCATGCAGGTTTTAGAATTTTTGGATGAAACAGGGGGGGGGGAAATGTGGTTTGAGGAAGCGCTCGGAGTCTGCATCACTGTTTAATGTCATATAACCTTTATTATCTTAATAAACGGAAACTAGAAGCTATTTGAATGTGAATGACTGCGAGTGCAGCGTAATGGATAGTTGGTTATAGTTACTCTGTAATCGTTCAAGAGAGCACACTCTTCGAGGAGGCTGTCGGTCGCTGTATACAAAGTGTGTTTAGAAGACAGCGTAAAGATAGACAGAGGGAGAGATAGGAGGGTGTCACTGAACGAGTGCTCAAAATGGGCGCGTCGCAAAATTCTTGCGATAACGCGCCGGAGTGACGCCGCGAGGTCAACGGAAAAAAAAGAGAAAACAAACATCTAAAGGCTCCCCGGGCGCGCGACGCTCTCCCCTCGGAAGCGTGGCTTCGCCGACGAACCTCCTCACCCCACATCGGCGGCCGAGCAAGCACTGGAAATTTCTAGAAGGAAAGGGGCGTGTTTTGCTGGGTTGAGTCATTGGTCGGGGACGGCCCTCGTACAGTCTCGCGCCTCTCCCCAGCCTTCGCTGCGTATCGCGCCGACGAAATGACGAGAACTTTCTGGAATGTCGCGCGGAAGGTAATTAACCGAGCAGCCGAGATGAGAGATCAGGAGAAGACGGAAGTTAGCGCCAGAGCGCGTAGGGATTCCGCCGTGTAGTCGGCGAAGGTTTTGTCCGCAGGGACAAAGCAGGAGAAGACGGAAGTTAGCGCCAGAGCGCGTAGGGATTCCGCCGTGTAGTCGGCGAAGGTTTTGTCCATAGGGACAAAGCAGGAGAAGACGGAAGTTAGCGCCAGAGCGCGTAGGGATTCTGCCATGTAGTCGTCGAAGGTTTTGTCCGTCGGGACAAAGCAGGAGAAGACGGAAGTTAGCGCCAGAGCGCGTAGGGTATACCACCGTGTAGTCGGCGAAGGTTTTGTCCGTAGAGACAAAGCAGGAGAAGACGATGATTTCCACCTGAGGGGTGACGACTCGAGCTACAGGCAAGAATGTGTGTGTTTACCGCTATCGAGTGAAGACGCGTGGCAACAGCTGCGTGTGTGAAGCCGACGTGTTTCCGGCGAAGACGTTTGAAGCTTGGAGAGAGGCCAATTGAAGACGCGAGGTTTCCTGGAAGAGAAACTTCGCCGAGGTTTCCTGGAAGAGAAACTTCAGGGGCAGCGGAACGACAACCACGCTGGACTTTGAGTGAGTGATTCTCGGAAGAGTATCATCCAGACTTTTGTTCCAAGAACTTTGGACTGAATAGGTTTTCTATCTCCTTAGTCTTTAAGTGTCTTGGTTGTTCAATGCATGCGACTGCATTGTAGTGCGTATTGTTGTCTGTGTCCGTTGTTTTGAGTGTGGCTGATTGTACTGTGTAGTACATTGTTTGATTGGTGACATATTGTACGCAACTATTGTGCAGTGTGCATACTTGTGTTTTGTTTTCGATCTGCCATTATTGAGAATATAATTTTGTTTGTTTATCAACTCTCGGCTCTGACTCGTTCTTTGGGCCACAGCCGGCGTCCACTGGCGCGCCAAAAAGGACCACTTCTAAATTGTCCACGCTTTCGTTGTGCGGTTCGGGGGGCCGGTACTTCGGCCCTTGGAATTAGCTCGCCGATCGCCTCCCTCATTAACGGGACCTGTGTGACAATTAATTCTGGCGTCCGCGACACAGGACCTTTTGGTGCACAGTGTGTCCAAAGTAGTGAGAAAGAGCCTCGAGTTGTTGATAGTGCTATCGGAACAATTTTGTGTGTTGTTCAGTGTTCTCGTGAACGAGTGCAGGGGAGTGTTCCGATAGACTGATTTAGGCAGATACTTATTGCACGCGGCAAGGTTTTATTTGCGAGTTGCGAGACACCATGGATCTCGAAAAGTTAGTCGCTCTTGGTGAGAAGATGGGTCTTTCTGGCGCCGAACTATGGAAGTGGGTCACCCAGAAGGAAAAAAAAGAAAAAGAGAGGGCCAAGGAAGAAAAAGCAGCTGAGTTGGAACGAGAGAGGTTGGCAGCTGAGAGGGCCAAGGAAGAAAAAGCAGCTGAGTTGGAACGAGAGAGGTTGGCAGCTGAGAGAGCCAAGGAAGAAAAAGCAGCTGAGTTGAAACGAGAGAGGTTGGCAGCTGAAAGGGCGAGAAAAGAATGAGAAGCAAAGGAGCGACAGCTGAAAGAAGAAAGAGAGGCAAAGGGAACGGCAGCGGCAGCACGAGATGGAACTCGAGCGGCTCCGTTTGCAACAGCGAAGTGAAACTCCCGTCCAAGCTAGAGTTGAAAGCAGCGAACGGGAAGCTCATGGCTTCCGCTTGAACGCGAGCAAGCTGCTCGTAGCGCTTGATGAAAAGAAGGACGACCTTGACGCGTACCTTCACCGATTTGAGACGATTGCAAGGAGACAGCATTGGCTGGAACATCAATGGGCAACTGCTTTGAGTACCTGCTTGAGTGGTGAAGCGCTCAGTGTGTACGGCAGGCTGACGCCGACCGATGCAGCCAACTACGCAGAGGTGAAAGCTGCTTTGCTGAAGCGATTTAGATTTACTGTGGAAGGATTCCGGGACAGATTTAGGACAGGAAAGCCAGCTGATGGTGAGACGGCTACGCAGTATGCCGCCCGACTGTGCCATTATTTCGACAGATGGATTGAACTTTCAGGGACAGCGCAAGAGTATGATGAGCTTAGAGAGCTCCTAATTAGAGAACAATTTCTTACTAGTTGCCACCCAAGCCTGTCGCTGTACTTGAAAGAGAGGAGAGCTAAGTCACTTGAAGACATGTTTGAATTGGCTGATCAATTCCTGGAAGCGCAAGGTGGAACTAATTTGGCCAAGGTCAAGAAGTAGTGTCCCGAATATTCGAAAAATTCGGCACCCGAACAAAAGAAGCGTGCACCGGAGAGTGTTCCGCGATGCTTTCTGTGTAACCGAGTGGGACATCGCGCGAGCAACTGTCGTACTAGCTTTATGAGCCCTACGGTAGTAAAATGTTTTAAGTGTGGATAGACTGGGCACAAAGCAGACGCATGTCGAAACGGAGCGAGTCAAACTCACTAGGTACCCTGTGTGCAAGCGGCACCGAAATCCGGTAATGCCGTCACAGATGGATTCGTAGAGTTGAAAAATGGGGAGAAAATTCCTATTGTGGGTGCTGTAATGGCAAAGCCGCCAACTAGTGTTACGAAGGGAATGCCAACGCTGACTGGAAAAGTTGCGGGCAAAAAAGTTACGGTGTTAAGAGATACCGGTAGCTCCACTGTTATCGTGCGAAGAAATTTGTACGGGAAAGGTAGTTGACAGGCAGAACGAAACCGGTTTGCCTAATTGACCGTACGGTTCGGATGCTTCCCGAAGCAGAGATTGAGGTTGAAACCCCGTACTTCAGCGGGAAGGTTACTGCTTTATGCATGACGACCCCCCTTTACGACCTTGTCATCGGAAACATCGACGGGGCGCGAGGACCGAATGATCCGGAATGTTTGGGAGAAGACCCTAAGATAGAACCCTCGCCAACCCAGCGACCGCGAGATACAGTGGAGGAGCATCCCGTGACGGATCTCACTAGAGCCCAAGGTGAAGCCGCGGCGCAAGAGACAGCGAATGAGAAGATGATCGAGTTGAATGAGTTCACGTGCTGGGCAGCTGGACGTACGTCGGCAGGACCCCAACCGACCGTCAGTGTAAAGGTGACGGAGTCGGCCAGCCAGGCCCAATGCCGCGACATGAACAAGCTGGTAAATAAACAGACAGGACCCGTTGAACGTTATGACCCGTTAACGGTGTCGGAAGTGACAACGATGGCTGAGACGCCGCCTCAGATATCGTCGTTGGAAAGGGCTCGCCGAAAAAGAACGTGGAAACACAAGATGAAATCGAGCGATCACCACAAGAAAGGGCGCAAGCGCCGCTCGAAGTACACAGGATAAGTGCTGGGGTCGATTCAGAATGTGTTTGGCAGTGCTGCGTGCCGTATGTTGTGTTAATTTTGTGCTATCCTGTGTCACAAGTGTCGAAGTGTCTGTGCTGTGATGTGGTGTATAGTGTTGTATAATTGTTGTCAAGACAGAACTTTGTACGTTTGTATTGTTTGGAATGTGTGATGAAGCGTTGTACTCATGTACCTGCGGTTATATTTCATGTGTGTGAGATTGAATTGTAATGTCCAATTGTATTGAGTGATATATTGTGAATGTGAAGTGTCATGAGCGACGGTGTGTGTTACAGTCTTTCAGAGTGTGTGGTGACTGTTCGCGTTCGTTTGTGTGGTTTTGAATATTATGAGATAATATTCTTAAAGTGGGGGGCAGTGTCACAGAACGAGCGCTCAAAATGGGCGCGCCGCCAAATTCTTGCGATAACGCGCCGGAGTGACGCCGCGAGGTCAACGGAAAAAAAAAGAGAAAACAAACATCTAAAGGCTCCCCGGGCGCGCGATGCTCTCCCCTCGGAAGCGTGGCTTCGCCGACGAACCTCCTCACCCCATATCGGTGGCCGAACAAGCACTGGAAATTTCTAGAAGGAAAGGGGCGTGTTTTGCCGGTTTGAGTCATCGGTCGGGGACGGCCCTCGTACAGTCTCGCGCCTCTTCCCAGCCTTCGCTGCGTATCGCACCGACGAAATGACGAGAACTTTCTGGAATGTCGCGCGGAAGGTATTTAACCGAGCAGCCGACATGAGAGATCAGGAGAAGACGGAAGTTAGCGCCAGAGCGCGTAGGGATTCCGCCGTGTAGTCGGCGAAGGTTTTGTCCGTAGGGACAAAGCAGGAGAAGACGGAAGTTAGCGCCAGAGCGCGTAGGGTATACTGCCGTGTAGTCGGCGAAGGTTTTGTCCGTAGAGACAAAGCAGGAGAAGACGATGATTTCCACCTGAGGGGTGACGACTCGAGCTACAGGCAAGAGTGTGTGTGTTTACCGCTATCGAGCGAAGACGCGTGGCAACAGCTGCGTGTGTGAAGCCGACGTGTTTCCGGCGAAGAAGTTCGAAGCTTGGAGAGAGGCCAATTGACGACGCGAGGTTTCCTGGAAGAGAAACTTCGCCGAGATTTCCTGGAAGAGAAACTTCAGGGGCAGCGGAACGACAACCACGCTGAACTTTGAGTGAGTGATTCTCGGAAGAGTATCATCCAGGCTTTTGTTCCAAGAACTTTGGACTGAATAGGTTTTCTATCTCTTTAGTCTTTAAGTGTCTTGGTTGTTCAATGCATGCGACTGCATTGTAGTGCGTATTGTTGTCTGTGTCCGTTGTTTTGAGTGTGGCTGATTGTACTGTGTAGTACATTGTTTGATTGGCGACATATTGTACGCAACTATTGTGGAGTGTGCATACTCGTGTTTTGTTTTCGATCTGCAATTTTGAGAATATAATTTTGTTTGTTTATCAACTCTCGGCTCTGACTCGTTCTTTGGGCCACAGCCGGCGTCCGCTGGCGCGCCAAAAAGGACCACTTCTAAATTGTCCACGCTTTCGTGGTGCGGTTCGGGGGGCCGGTACTTCGGCCCCCCGAACGACGTTAATTAGCCCGGCGATCGCCTCCCTAATTAACGGGACCTGTGACAGAGGGGAACACAGAATCACAATGCGCATATGGTATTGAGATGTCCATAGGGGCGTTCATATGGGTATTCATTAGATATCCATAACATATGAATATCCATAAGGATATCCACATGTACATATCCATATGAATATATATAAGGATATCTACACCCATATGGCTATTCATATGGGTAATATGAATATCTATATGACTATCCATATGGGTATGGACATGCTTTGGGTTATCCTTATGAATATTCATAACCATATGGATATTCGTAGCGTGTCACGCCGATGGACAGGGGACATGGCGCTACCTTATGGAGCTTTGCCCCTAAAAATAAACAGTTAGTGTGCTTTTCACAGAAAGGGCTCCAATTTTCCCATGTGACCCAACCACCTGTCTCCAATAATGGAAAAATAAATTTATTTTTACTGATACCTTAATTGATGTACAGATGTTTGGCCGCTTAAAAAAATTGTAATCATGAATAGAGAGAGGAAATGCAGTCTTTCCGTACTTTTTAAAATTTTAGGTCATGTTTCATGGAACACATTCCACATTTACTACGCAGTGAACTAGAATATTCGCATTACCATCGATACAAGTTTCGTACAGCCAAAAAAATCAAATAACGTCTTTCTAAAGATGGTGCTTTCTCAATTAAATACCATAACACTTATTCGGATCTTTCAATAATCTTTGTTGATTGCACAACTTCATGCCGCAGTTTTATTGAAAAATATTGGTTTGTCAAAGAGGTACGAGCTTCCGCACAATGAAGGCACATTAAAATGACGTTCGGAAAAACAAGCACTTCAATTCTCCAAAAGTGTTATTTTCAGTTTGGTGTATGATGTCAAATAAACTATCACTTTTGAATGAAACCAGACATTTATGCAAACATTCCTACAAGACAGTTATGAATGTCTTGTTATCCTCAAAATATTAAAAATTGCACAACCCTCTTTAAAAGAAAGCAGCATTTTAAGGAGTGGTGACATATTCCTCAACCTTTCACGCACAAATCATAACGACTTTGTGTTAAAATAACGTGACTAATACATGATTGTTCGAGAACTTGCCACTACTGTCTCAAAACTGTATCGGATATTAGAACTCATCACATTTGACACGACGGGTTCGATCATTTTGGCAAATGTCAATTAAAGCTTCATGTTGTCCTGCCGCCACTTTCGTGGTAAGAAAAGAGTGAAGTTTAAAGGAGAAGCAATATAGCTGTCATAGTACCTATTACATGCGAGCCATGAGATAAATGCTTCTCATTATGTATGGTTGTGAGTAGAAAACATCGTCTTGCCCATCAGGAGTGAAAAAGGGATGATTTGATGTTTTACTGCGGGACCCTTCACATATCGACCACTATTGTTTGGTCATGTAGCATGTCACACCCAGGAGGCATGACTCTGTCACGGGTCATTCTTGTTTGCGTGTTGCAGAAAAGATCCTGATGGCACCAGAAGTAAAGCAATGAATCAAATAGGATTGATTAATTATTCTTGGAAAACTCAATCGACGTTAATTTCCCTATCATCTAGGTTCATTATTGGAAGACAAAATAAAGATCAGACATTTTTTTTAGGTTTCGCGCCATAATTTTTCCGCTGTATAATGTTAACGGGACGAAACGACTTCGGGGGGAGGGGTACGTAAGTATGGCGTCGCCACCTACAGCTACGTTTACTTTCGCGAGGTTTTTCGTTCATTAAGCGTCTTCCGTGTACAAAACTAACGCTTTTGGTGTTGTGAAAAGGTTACTTGCTGATATAAAAAAAATCCATTTACTCTGACGTTCCCTTCAACAAAGGCCACACCACCAGGTTTCCATTCTGCATCATAGGGAAAAGGAAAGAGCTAGGGAGACGATGGCCCCTCTGCCCAACGCCCTAATGGAGCTATGTCGTGACGGCCCACATGGTGCACGAGACACGCTGCAGACGGTGACGAGAAACATACTCCCGAATGTCACGCAGCTTGTAGGCTATTAGTGTCCGTACATGTGCCACCTACACGCACCGGCAGACACGATTGTCCGCGATGACTCACCGAGCTCATACGAGCACAGCCGAGCACAGCCGAGCAACGCTTTCCAGGTCGCTTGTTACTGATACCCGGTTACACTTACTCGTGACGCCATTGTCTTCCTGAGGACAACAACAAAAAAAACTCAACTTAGATTTATCAGCCACTTTTGTATCGCCTGAAAGAAGAAAGTCGACTCACTGCCAGGAAAGAAAGGAAACTGAATCCATTTTTCTTTCAATGTGACAACACCTATGTTGGTGGTGCCCCGTATATATATATATATATATATATATATATATATATATATATATATATATATATATATATTTCTGTGTGTGTGCGTGTGTGTGTGTGTGTGTGTGTGTGTGTGTGTGTGTGTAAGCCACAAAGAAAAATTATTCAGGAAATATTCTGCGAAGCACTTATTCGAATGGGCAAGGGCGTTAACGACGGCTAGGCTATGATAGCAGACGTTCTCCAGCGTACTGTTTTTTACAGTGACTAGTCTCAGCAGTTATCGGAGATGATGGTGCATGTAAATACCGTAAAGCAGGGGCGTAGCCAGAATTCTCTATCGGGAGGAGGGGGGTTGTTCAGCCATACTTATTGTAAGTTTGTGCGTGTGTTGGTAAGTGTACGTGTATGTACGCAAACGAGATTGAACATTTTCGGGGAAGGTGGTTGAACCCCCGAACAGCCTCCCTCTGCTTCCCTAACTACGCTTCTGTAAGAGAGCAAGTAGAAAGGCTTCGTATAAAAACTGTCGCCATTGGAAAATCGTGTACAATGTTTGATAGCATTGACGTGCCATTCAGTATACTGTTCAACAAAAAAAAAAAACGCATGCCAAGAGGAGCGTAAAAAATCAAACGTGTACAGTCAGTTTGCGAAGTCTAATAATATCCCCGACTCGAAGCATAAAGTACTTTTGCAATTTCTTTTTAGAGCTGAATGTTTACATTCGTTAAATCTACTCTTATGCGATCCTGTTGTATACAGCTGTTCGGTAGTGCAGTAAGAATCACTCTAAATCAGCGTTTTATTGTACAAATGAAAAGCCGAAAAAAAATTCCTGTGTGTGTTTATGTTTTTACGTCGTTTTTTTCTAGGTGTTTCTTTTCTGCATGTACGTTGTTCTCGGGCACATGTAGATAGAGTCCAAAAAATAAAACTGCTGCATCGCGAGATATCACGCGTGCAGTAATAGAAGCATGTCACCCTATAAACGTTTAATAATGAAGCTTCAAACCGCACCGCTTTAGCACAGACAGTTTACGTTGAGCGACAAGCGCGGTCTTTTTCCGCAGTACCCGATAGATAATGACACAGCATCCAGCCAACCATGTCGACCTGTCTAATTTTCTCTGAGACGAGCAAGCAGCGTCCTTTTCAACAAAGAGTGGCCGTCAATGCGAACGAGTGCGATAAGTCGAAATTCTCGAGCAATGGCAACCGTTCGTCGTTCTCATTCCTTTTTTTCATTTACTTGCGGAAAAGAGGTCCCCAGTTTACGTAGCCTTCCCTATAACGGTTGGGGATTGAGACGACGTTAGAAACACATATATACTCGCCACGGCTTGCTTTTCACCTTCTTTGGTGAGGGCACAAAAGCAGGGCGAATAGAGACTGACAGCGGGGGAAAAGAAAAGAAAAAAAAGCGGCGGTCTCGGAGACAAAGCGGAGACACAAAGTGCTGCTGAATCGGAGCGCGCCCTTCTGTCCGTCCACGGTTGCCAAATCTTTGTCCCTTTTCCCTTATTGAGCTTCCTCTTCTCGCCGCTTTCCCTTTTGCTGCCGACTCTCGATAAATGTATATAGATAGCTGCTTGCCACGGTCACCATTTCCTCGTATCCAGAAGCGCACATTCCCCACTATCGCGTTGGTACCCTTTTGTTTTTTTACGTGAGCGGCGGCTCGTTTTCATCATTGGCGACAGCGGGAGGTCTGCCTGCCGTTCCCCCGGGGACGAGTGAGAGTGGCAAGAAAGCCTGTCGAGTTCTGTTTTGCTAGGGACTCGGTGGCGCGGGAATTGCAAATCCAGGCTTCTCGGCGGCCTTATACTATGCGCATCCTATACCTCCGCACGTCCGTCGCTTTCTGCTCGAGCCGGCACCGCACTAATGCCACCACTGTCAGCGAAGCCGTCCTCTGGGAAGGGCGGCCATTTTTGCTAAGTGCGCTTACGTGCGATTTAAAAGAAAACGAATGTAAGCAAAAATAGCTGTTTAAATTGCGCTCTATACATAATAACGATCACGTTTTTTTTTTTTTAAATGCCGGAGTGGGTTATATTTGCTTCGCAATATTATATTTATACAGGGATGCATGACAAGCCGCATAGCGACATGAAGGTGGCATCGTCATGCAATATGTGGCATTACAGTGCATGTCACTCGGTTTCCGCTTAATACTGCAGTTCTATTTAAGCTATTCAACATCACTTATCTGCATAACATCTGCATAACTCCACTTCTCTCAAGCTAGCGAGCTGTTGTGCGAAGAAACTAAATATATTTTTGAATGGATATGTTGCAACCAGCCCCAGACAAATTTAAATAGGCTCACTCAGACGTAAAATAAAATGCCAAACTATTTTGTCATCCTCTCGATCATTTTAAGTCTTACTGCTGGGTTCGCTCATACTATTTAACCTTGTACAAGTTTAGACACAACCTATTAACTGAGGCAAAATTTTATTATATATGATAAAATTATGCCCCAGTTATTAGCTACATACGAGTTACATCTATAGATATAACTCGTGCGAAAAACAAACGCTCGGTTTGCGGTTCGAGTCATAACAGTGTGCACGGCCCACGCACGTACTTCGTCATCAGGATTTTAATCACGCTTTCTTTAACTGCTAATAATAACGAAAAAAAACTGATTTAGCCTACCGTTTACAATAACTTTTTTTCGTGTTCCTGGTTATTTCTGTCCTACAGTCTCCGTCACGAGTTTAATTCCTAATTTCTTCCTGACTCTCACCTTTATTTCCTCTATTCACTCTTCACAAAGTCCACCGTCGTGCCCTTCCAAGCAGAAAGGGGCAAACTTTCTGCTTGCTCTCGGTCCACGCGTGTCTCTGTATGCAACCCAATAACAATAATTTTATAGACCTCTCAAGGAACATTCCCTTAGCCGAATCCTTTTAATTACACGTTTCTGATAATATCTTGTAGAATTCTTCTTTATGAACTTTATGTTAGTGTGAATAATTGTGTTGTGTGATTTCTTTTTCTGTTGAGTTAATATTATGTATCACTGACAGTTGGGCGAGTTGTTGTGAGTTCATATATTGAAAGGCAAAAAAAAACGCGAGACAGAAAACGATGAAAACACGAGGGTGTGCGCCAGACTCGCCACTAGTTTTTATTCACGTTGACGCACACATAAATAAAGGCACGTAGTCACAAAAACCAGGTGATACAACACGCAAAGTTTTCTCATGATTGCATACTTGTTCTTGTTGCAGGGTGATAGATGAAACGCTGATACATGAGTTAGTATTGGAATTGTGCGCAGCCTCCATTATCTCCCGAGTTGTCTGGTCATTACTTCTGGCGATGAAGCTAACTTCTTCAAATTGAGGGACGCACCCGCACTCCCTGCGATGCGCACCTATATGTGAGAGGGCATGGGTGTGACATTTGGCGTAGTGTTCTCTCAATCTCAGACTGATACACCTACCGGTTTGTCTAATGTATACAACGTCACAAGGCAAAGGAAGCCCGTCAACAAGCGCCCGTTCTCGGCGCCCATCCTCGTGTTCTCATTGTTTTCTGTCCTCTGTTTGTCGCGTCGATCGTTCTTGACTGTGTGTTAATATTCATCTGCACTCAAGTAGTCCGACCAACTGCGCGAGTGTTCGTCCTATTATATTGTTTCGTCAGTGCCCACAGCTTAACGACGTACACTTCTATGCAAGGGCAGCAGGCGCTACATATAGACACCATCATTGCCTCAAGTATACTTACTGAGAAGGAAACTCGTTTCTTGGCCATGCTTTAAAAATCCCTATTCCAGTGGGTTCGGCATGCACATAGAAATGGAACGAGTTTACCTGGCTGTTCAAACTAGCCTAAACGTATACATAAAGCTTTCAATGGTCGCATTGAAAAGGTCGCATGCAAGGGTAGCATGCAAAGCTCCGTCAGCAAATGCCGTGTAGAACTCACACCCAGAGGCTATTCAAATCCGGGGAAGCAAATTAAAGTTGCATTGTAGCGGGAAATTCGTTATCTTACTTGAAGCCTCCAAGAGAAATGAAGTCCACGCATTAGACTATTTTCAAAGTGAGGGAACGACTAATAGGTGTCCCTGATAATACGAGCCAGTTCTTGCACAATGAAGTTATTGTTCATTGCGCAAATATTGCTCAACTCTGTTCAATTATGAGCAATTAAAGCACACACATTGGCAGTTACAGCTTGAAAAAGGAATGCAACTTTGTGTGTGTGTGGCAGAAAGGCATGAAACACGTTTGCCAAGGCACCATCGTCCTTATGAAGTGCTCAATTTAGACATGAGTTGTTGTTCTTCAGCAGTGCTGTCAGTGTTAACGCTGGCTTTGTTTTCGACACATCAGGAGACTCGCAGAGAATGAATTATAGAGCTAAGTGTTCTTTCAATGCTCAACAAGACTATAATAAGGAAGTGACACAGTATTGTAGGCACAATAATAGGCAGAACAGCCGTCAGACTGAACAGTGGGATTCATCGTACAGGACGTTGGCCTGTCGCTGCTCCTTCAGGAAGTTTGATGGATTGTTGACTGCGCTGCCAAAGCAGTACCCGAGGCTAACGAAACTGGTGGCAGTGTTCATTCTTAGAAAAGCCATCGTAAAAAAAGTAATGCGAATGTTTTGAGGCTTAACACGTTTACCAAAGTAACCTTTCGTGCCTTCGGTATACACAATGTCGACTATTATGCCTAGTATGTCTTGTAAGTATAAGACGTCAAAAGAGGCTGTCGAGAAAACAGAGCTCCGAACAATATGCCCGAGAAAAATTACGTTCCGTGGAGTGAAGAGTGAACCGAAACACAGCCTCTGGACCTCTTCTTTATTTTAGCTTTCCCCGATTCGTTTCACGAAGAAATTCACGAAGAGGGCGATGGCTTGCTCTTTTATTTCCTCGTTTCTTGTCGTGCTCGGACCCATTTTCCCAAGTCTATGGGTGCGTTCTTCGAACCTCGGTTCCCCCCCCCCCCATACTACCTTCCACCAATCACTCGCCAGGGGTAATCGAATATCGACCTGCACAATTTTCTGCGCAGCTTGGCGATGGGCGTCAATCGTCCGGAGCAGAGCGGAGAAGCAAAAAAAGAAACTGTGTACATGCAGTGAAAAGAAAGGGCCCGAAGTGGAGTAAGCGAAGAGGTACACGAGTTAGAGCTGCGACACGATCGACGCAACGGCGGCACGAAGCGAGGAGACGATCGGTGCACCATTCGCCAAATGCTCTCTGTCCTCTCGCAGCTTTCTCCCAGTCGCCGCACGTTTTCGCCGCACGCGACCTGTCTCCGTCAGCCGAATTTAGCGGGCCAACGGAGCTGTAGGCAACGCGACACCGGAGCTATACGACCGGTGGGCGAATGTCCCGCGGCCGCACAGCACGAGAGGGGCGGGGTTGTTTGAACCCAGCCCGGGGCCAAAGTGGGCGCCCCGGTTGACAGTGAGTAATGGATACGAAAATGCTTTTACTGCCACACTGGAGTAGCGCACCGACTTCCAGCGTACACGTCGACTCGCTCTCGCTGGCTGCCGCGACCGTAAGCGATGGCAGCTTTTAGGTTACGCCACCGGGCTTCGCACACATGGATGCTCGCCATCGCTTTTTTGTACCCGCTTTACGTATCTATTCATTCCAGCTTTTCAACTGTTCATTTGTTTTTCAGATGAATGTGAAAGCTTCGGTATTGCAGCATACCTTTCACCTTCTTCGAACTTTTTTTTTTGCGTAGTAAGACAGATTCAAGGAGAGGCAGTCTTTTCAAGTCGTGTTCGCACTCTGGTTTGCTTTGCTTTTAACATTTTAAGCCAAATACTCACCTCGAGAGGTATCTTTTAGCATTTTTTTTGCGATGTAGTGGAGACTTTTGCTGTGCACACACACTGACTACCTTCAAAACCTTCTGCCTAATTCATGGTAAAAAGTTAACTCGAATACTTATTGCAGACAAGTTAACAAAAAAAAAAGCAATTTAACAGCCACTTCACATAGACTCGACTCTAGCCGGAACTCTTTTTTTTTTTTGACCCGATGACCATTTCTTCAGAAGACTGCGGCCGTGCAACGACTCGCGGGTGTTTTTGAAATCTGTGTTTCTAAAAAAAGAAAGAACAAAAGAAAGAGCTAAAGAAAGAAAGAAAACAGAAAGAAAGAAAGAGAGAAGGAAAGAAAGAAAGAGAGAAAGAAAGAAATAAGGAAAGAGATAAAGAAAGAACGAAAACAGAAAAAACGAAAGACAGAAAGAAGAGAGAAAGGGAGAAAACAGAAAGAAAGAAGTAAGGAGAGAAAAAAAGACAGAAATACACAAAGAAAGAAAGAAAGAAGAAAGAAAGAAAGAAAGAAAGAAAGAAGAAAGAAAGAAAGAAAGAAAGAAAGAAGAAGGAAATGAAGAAATAAAGATATATTAGTAACCAACGCTTGAGCAGGGGCGATCAGATACTTACCTCAATCACGATTCACTCTTCTCCGTTAACTTTTTCACTCATGAAGCCTATGCTATCCACTGTATAGCTTTTGGCCGTGATGGCAGCCCATAAAAGTAAAAAAAGCGGCCTGCTCTGTTAGCGACCCATCTCCTCGAAGTTCCTTCTTTCCTGCGCTTGTCCATATAGCTCAGGACGGCAACTCCACCTTGGAAAGTTTGGTTAACTAAATCTCGAATGATTATGCACTTATTTCGTTTCACGCTCGGCGTGTATTTATCATTATTCTCGGCCTTATAGACACTTTTCCATGCAGCCCAGCATAGCATTATATACATCGGTGCTTCGGGCGTAAGGTGTGAATGCGGACGTCAGCAATCGAACGAGCCCTGAAGTGGTGGTTCTCTGGAAAAACAGGACTCTTCGCCAGGATACTGAACGCAAAGTCACTTGAAATGAAAGCTCGTTTGTATTCGGAGCGATGTTCAAGCTATAGTGACAGCGGTGGGTGACTTGCGGAACATGTTTTCCTGTCTCTCAGTCCATCCCCGGTGGACATCCAGAGCTGGTTAAAGTGCGATGCGACGATACGTTGTAGATGTGACGTTCCCACCATTTTTCTTGCTCGCCATATTCGCTAACGTGCGTACAGTGATATGTTTTACAGCGAAAGCTGTTATGAGATCAAAACACGGGTCACGCGCGGCCCCGTAGTTGTCCGCCGCCGCCGTCACTGCCCCGTAATCAGTATCGACAGAAAAAAAGTCAATAAATAAAAAAAACACCAGGCAAGCAGTGGGGCTCGAACCCGGGTCTGCAGCGTGACAGTCCGGCATTCTGCCTTAGGCAGGCTTGATGACGGGAAAGGAATTACGTTATTATGAGTAATAAAGCGTTTTATAACAACAAAGGAACACAATGCGAATAGCGTAACGAGTGGGTCGTCTAATGCTCCAACCCCTTACAAACGCTTGTTCTTGGTCAGCTATTAACTGTGGCGCATACTTGCTTGCTTGCTTGTTCCTTTCTTTTGTGGCTCTCACCCACTAAGGGGGATTGGCCGTGGCGCATACCCACTTCAGGCATAATTCCTCATCGTCGTCAGCCACTGCATGAACGATTGGCACAAAATTCCTTTCAAGTGTTTAGCGGATATCACGTTTCTCGGAAGAATGACGAAGGATAGCATAGCGAATGCTGCCCTACTACCCAGAAATTAATTGATTTGATATGTGAGGTTCAACGTCCCAAAACCACCATTTGATTATGAGAGACGCCGTAGTGGAGGGCTCCGGAAATTTCGACCACCTGGGGTTCTTTAACGTGCACCCAAATCTGAGCACACGGGCCTACAACATTTCCGCCTCCATCGGAAATGCAGTTGCCGCAGC
>WOVY01006991.1:0-34054 GCA_013436015.1 Rhipicephalus annulatus
CCGAAAGCACCCTTGCAACAAGTTGTAATGGACCTCTTTGGACGATTTTCTGACATGTTTACTTGGCAAGAAGTGGATTGTTGTAGCGACTGATTATTTAACGAGATACACGGAAACAGACTCCTTGCATCGAGGAACGGCAGCTGAGGTCACAAATACTTGTACAGAGCATAGTGCTACGGCATGGTGCTCAAACTGTTGTAATCACCGATCGCGGACCGGTTTTCACCACGGCGGAACTCATGGAATGCCTGCTGAATATGACCTACAATGTTCACAGGAAAACTACCGCATTCACCCTAAAGCAACGGCCTGACTGAACGTCTTAAACAGAACTCTAGCTGGCATGATAACTATGTATGTGGACGTCGACACAAAAGTGGGACGAAATTTTCCATACGTCGCTTTCGCCTATAACACCGCCGTACAAGAGACTACCAAGATTACCCCGTTTTAACTAGTTTACGGTCGGTAGTTACCACCAACAACACTGGACGCTATGTTACCTATAGATCAAGATGACTACCTTTCTGATCTCGATGACTATATAGAGAGAGCGGAGGAGGCCGGCCAATTAGCAAGGTACCGAATATATCATCAACAACGAATCGATGCCGACCGCTACAACCGAGGAAGACATGAAACACGTATGAATTCGGTGACAAAGTGTGTGATATGGACCCCGCGTACGACGACGAGACCTGTCTGAAAAACTCATCTGTCGATATTTTGTCCTTACGAGGTAGTACAGCGACTCAGCGACCTCGTTTATGAAGTCAAGCCTACAGGACATGGGCATTCTAAACGACGCAACCCCACCGAGCGTGTACACATTGTGAGCATGAAACCGTACTACGACCGGTACGAAGACTAGCCACCCCACTTGCTTGCTGTACAACCATTTCCCTCTTACAAACCTTCTGAGACGAAACGCTGCATACATTATCGTCGAAAGCATCGGGGCGATGCCTCTTGAGAGGGGGAAATAATGCCACAGGAAATTACCATTGCTGCGCGCGACGCGAACGTTGGGAAACCAGAGAACGCTATCGGCACGACTACGAGCGACGAAGCCAGCCGCGATGCACGAACCGCCCCTGCATGCGCCCGGTACTACCCGCCGAACAGCCAACGCGCGTGAAGAAGAACGAGGGTGCTCGAGGCAGAGACTCACGAGGACTACCGCACTTGGATATTCTTGATTGCTGTGCGTCGTTCGCTTGGGCACAAGTTAGCCCTTAATAAACCGTGTAATAAACATCGTTTGTTGTGAGGCTTCTACATTTGTTACAATACTGTGATTTCAGGGAAGTGCAACCAACGTGTACCTAATTTTTCAAGGTGCACCTATACTTGTGCACTACCTAGGCCCTTGAAGGCTTCGCCTTGCATTTGATGCTAAAAAATCTCTGGTAGAACTTGCATCTGTGCTTTTTGTGTTTTTGTTCTGGCAAGCTTTGAAGCCTGTATAGCTGGATGAACTTAGAAAGCTATTTGTAATGTGCATCACTGTCAACATTGCAGTCAGTAGGACCCTTGTCTCAATGAAAGTCAAATCTTCACGTACATAAAGAAACTAATACTTTTTACACTAATTTTGTGGCTCTTCGCGTTGTGGTATGTGGTGTGCCTGGTGAACACCATAAAAATATGCTGTCATTGAACCTAGGAGAGAGAGAGAGAGAGAAAATAACTTTATAGGGTTGAAAAGAAGGGTTTTAGGAGCTAGATGGGTGGGTCCCATGTCCAAGGCTCCACTGGCTTGCGCCGCCTGCCGAACGTGGTCCAGGAGTGCTAGTTGCACCTCCGGGTCTCAGCTAGCGAGGAGTGCCTCCAATTGCTCCAAAGAGTTTTCATTCTATACATACGCTGTAAGCGATCAAGTTCATTTGGCCGTTTAGCACAACTCCACGAGATATGGTAAAAGGTTGGTGGCGAGTCGCGACACCACGGACAATCGCGCGCCCTTACAAAGTTGGATGAATTTTGTGCAGTCGCAATAAATTTGGATAAACTCCCGTTTGAGTTTACGGAGGTCCATGGCGTCTTCCCTTTAAGAGATTTGTGGGGGGCGCCATATTTTCTGCCGCGTGCATCGCTGGGGAGCAAAGAAGCTCTCGCGGAGCCATCCGAGCCGGGTCGTTTTCCTCCTCCTCGCGAAAGCCGTCGTTACTGGGTGGTGGTAACAGCGAGAAAGGCTTGCTGCTCCGCTCGGTTCGTGAGCGCTCGAGCTAGAGCGTCCGCCCTCTCGTTACCCTCTAGGCCTGCATGTCCTGGGCACCAGACCAAACTATAAGTGTTGCTCAATTTGCCGCCAAAAAATTGCAAAATGTTCAATGGGAGGCGGCCCTTTCGTGAATAGCCGGCACACCTCTTGCGAATCTGAGGGTATGGTGGTGTACGTCTGGCCGTCGCTGCGCTCTCGACTTTTAATCGCCAATGCGATGGCGAACACTCGGCGTTGGTGATCAATGTGGTGTACAGTGATGCGTTGCACGCTATGCTTCTCGTGTCACTGCTTACCATTGTGACGACGCAGCACTTCCAGTTATACCTGGTAGCGTCAACGTATAGCACGTTCTCATTGCCTCTGACTAATTTTCTGATTTTACACGCACCCCTCGCCTTTCGTTACGCCGCTCCTTGGTCATGTTCCTGGGGATAGGGGCGATCGAAATATGTCGTCAGACTGGGTCTGGACATCCACCAGCTCCTCATCCAAGTTTTGGGGTTGGGGTGTTATACCCCGCCCTCATCAGTATCTCTCTTCCCTTCTTCGTCTGGCTGAGGCGGTTGCGCTGAGAGATCAATGTTGCTGCTTCAGTTCAGCGTACGTGTTATGCAGGCCGATCTCGAGAAGCCTCTGTGTCGGGGTGCTTATCGGTAAGCCTAATGCTGCCTTGTAAGCCCCTCTGATGATAGAATCTACTTGCTCTTCTTCGCTCTTGTTCAGCGTGTGGGAAAGCAAGCTGTATGTCAATTTACTCATTACGAGAGCCTGCACTAAACGGACAGTATCACTTTCTTTCATGCCTTTTTTGGGGAAGGTGATCCTCTGAATCATTCTAGCCACTTGTTTAGTTGCTGATTTGAGAAGACCGATAGTGTGATTTGCCGTACCGTTGCTTTGAACCCAGAAACCCAGGATCAGGGCTACGGTGACTTCTTCAATTTCCTACTTTTCGATTTCAATTTCTATTCTTCCGTTATTTTTGTAGCGTAGCTGTGTATTCTGATCTCCTCCGATTTTTCGGGTGTGCAGCTAAGACCACTGGTTCTGGCAAAGTTTTCGACAGCCAGTGCCCGCCTCTTGTAGAGCTCTTTGTTGGCCAGGGACCCCCATGTGGCCCACAGAGTAATGTCGTCCACGTAGAGGGTATAACCTAGCTGTGGTACACAATCCAAGGCCCAAGCGAGTCGACGCATGGCAATATTAAACAACATAGGAGATATTATGGCTCCTTGAGGCGTTCCCTTGTTTGGCATTCGGAAGGACTCAGACCTAACGCTTGAGATACCAATTGTCGCCTCCCGATTGGTGAGAAAATCTTTTATATAGTTATATAACTTTTCCCCGCAACCAATTATATTAGTTCTGAAAGTATAGCTTCATGAGAGATATTGTCAAAAGCTCCCTTTAAGTATAGAGCAATCAGCAAACGCTCTCCACCTTTGGGAACACCCTTGAGGACCTCTTCCTCTATCAGGAGGAAAGCGTCCTGTGTTGAGAGACCACTGCGGAAGCCCAGCATGGTGGCCGGAAACAGCCCCCTGTCTTCCATGAAATTCTGAAGTCTGGTCTGAACGACCCGTTCGAAAAGCTTCCCCATACATGACCGTAAGTGATATAGGTCTGAGCGCCCGCAGGGAGGGCTTTTTTCCGGGTTTCGGATTGGTTATAATTTTGGCGGTTTTCAATTCTGCAGGGACCTTTCCTTTGAACCAATAGTGTTCATTGAATTGTTTTGTCATGCCTTCGATTGCTTTGTCGCTAAGGTTTCTTACCATAGCATTCGTAATTTGGTCTTCACCGGGGGCTGTGTTCCTCTTGGCTGCCTGAGCTGCCGCAAAGACCTCCTCCTTTGTTATCGGCTCGTCTAGTTTCTCATTTCTAGCTCCACTGTAACTCATGTGATTAGCCGAGTTACTTGGTGAACTATCGCCAATATATCTCTCCTTGAGGGCTTTCATGAGATCGTCGTCCGTGCCCGGAAATGTTTCTGCAATTTTCTGCAGTGTTCTGCTTGTCGTGGATTTGGACTTGTCTGGATCAAGAATATTTCTTAGGATGGGCCAAGTTTCACGGTGCTCAGTGTGTTCTGAAGCAAACTGTAGAACTTGACCCATCCCTCGGTAGCCAATTTGCTGGCATAGTCGTTTGCTTCCTCTGCAAGAGCAGCGATCCTACGCAGTAGTGTCCCTATTCAGGTGTTGACGTTTCCATCGCTTTAGAAGGCTGCGCCTGCTCTCCCATAGGTGTAGCAGACGGCTGTCTACTGCTGGCGTCTCTACGGTTCTGGCTATTTTCTTCGTAGTGATGGCGTGCACCGACTTTATGTACTCGACAATGCCTCTATTGAGTTCGGTACAGAGTCGGGTGGAGGATCTCGTTTCCTAAACTCAGTCCAATCTGTGATTGCTGCGTCGTCTATTAATCTACGCATTTTGGGTGTCGATATGGAGACGCTTATAATGTAATGGTCGCTTCTAGCTTTTCCTCCAGGTTTGTCCAGGATGCGTCTTTGAGGTTGAAGGCGAAAGTGAGGTCTGGGAACGTGTCTCTGCATACGCTGTTGCCCACTTTCGTGGGCGCGATTGAGAGAGTTATTAAACTCAGGCCCAGCCTAGACGCAGCATGTTCGAGACGCGTTCCCTTCGGCGAGTCTTTGGGTAACCCATATGGTACTGGGTGTGTTAAAATCACCCAAAACCAATAGGCAGCCCTTGTTGTCTGCGATTTTAACCGTCTCAGCAAGGAGCTCATTGAAGTCTGCCTTTGTCTTTTGGAGAACTGTATAGGTTCTCTATTATAGTCTTCGCTTTGCCTCTCTTTTGGGGGAATAAACTGATAATTTGGTGATTCATCTGTAGCGTTCCTATGTACTCATCTGTTGCCGCAATCATCTTGCTCACCAGCGTCGCTACGCGGGGATAATTTGGGTTCTGAAAAAGATAATAACCTTGAAGCTTCACTATTCTGGCACCAATTTCTTGCAAGCATATAACGTCGGGTTTAATTGGTGCCACATTGATATAACTCTGGAGTGCTGCGGCGCGTTTGTGAAAAGTGCGGCAATTCCACTGCCAGATCTCTAATTGTTCCACACTTCTCAGGTTATTTTTGGCCATGATGCATGGGTGCTTCCGCGTCGTCGCGATTCCCCTTAGATTGTTTGCTATTTCTAGTGGCGGTGCAGCGAGAGCGCTTGTTTATCGCCCTTTGCAAGCTGCTAACAGCGTCATTCACGTACTGCCTTTGAGTTTCTAACTCCTCGCAGACAAAAGATTTTATCTTATTCAAGAAATCGACTAGCAGTTTATTAATGTTAGCTATACCTTCCCTGTTTTTGCCTAACTGTGCCTGTATTTGCTGCGTTATTTGGTCGTGATTTTTTACTGTCGGGCTTGGGGTAGGGGTGGTTGTACCTGCCTACACCATCCCTTCCTCAACTTCAGCCGACGCCGCGCTGCCCCCCGAAAGGGTGGATTTTATTGACTGTTGATATGTCGTTTTTTGACTACATCCTCCAGCTATTCCTGCCGGGTTTCGTTGTCGTAGTTTAGCCTCTAGCTGTCTCTCTAATGAAGATATTGCTGCCTGTAAGTTATTTCGCTCTTCGGCCATTTGTTTTTTAGCTGTTTGACCTCTTGAGTCAATCTCTTATTTTCTTCCAATATTTTCTTGTATTGTGCATTTTCTGTTATAGGGAGCATTATAAGACACTGACCCCGCAAAGTTCACCTGATTTATGTTTGTCCGGCTGGCGGCTAGGGCATCTTGTGATTCCTCGCAGGAACCCATCTCGGCCGGAGGTCCACGATGCTTTCGTTGGTTCTTTAAGCTGGGTTCCCAGGGGCCGGTGGTGTCGTGTTAGTGTGATGTCTGTCCCTCCTTGAACGAGATCTCGATCGCGACCTTGACTGGAATCTTGATCGGTATCGTGAACGTGACCTTGACTGGCGCTCTTCTATCCGGTCCGAGCTGAACCAATCGAGCCATGTTCATCCATAGTGGAGGGAATTTTTCTGACGACTTGGCATCGCCGGTATATTCAGGTTGGCTAACCCAGTCTTTTGGCTGATCTGTCCTCAATTTCTTGGGAGGAGCGACGTTGGTAAGTTTTTTCTTGCACAGACTATCTTTTGTGGGGTGTTGGCACACTTGGGGCACACTTGCACTTGCAATGATGGGGATGCAGTCGTGTCCTTGCATTGGTTCCCTTGCCCCGCACTTGAGGCATACATTAACATTTGGAGTTGGACAGACATCCGTACGGTGTCCGGTTTGGAGGCATATCTTGCTCACCTGTACTGTTAACTTGTATGGGTAGCATATTAACTCGGCACCCATTATGTATACGCTCCTCGGTAGCACATTGCCCTTGAATGTGATAATCGCCGTTTTAGACGAGCCCAACATTCTTGCTCTCTTAATATTCACCCCCTTGAATCCGAACACGTAGGTTCTCCATTAGTTCATCTTGCGAAGTCCCGGCCGGTATTCCATGTACAATTCCCCGCAAGACGCCTTCGGGGTCGGCCACGTATGCATTGAAAGCATGGATTTGTCCTCTGATCTTTAGTTGACTGATACCTCGCAGCCTACTCGCTACCTCCATGCTTGGCGTAGATAGGATTACTATGTTCGATCCTGGGTGAACCCGCAACAGAAAGTCATTGCCATTTAAACTTTGTTGGCAGGCATCTATCACAGCCCTGGAGAGCTCCAGTCCCAATATGTTTTTAAAACAGAGACCCTTATGCGGCCTCAGAATAATCTTGATGTCCTCTTTCGGTAGTGGAGGTTGGCCGCGTCGCTTTTCTCCGTCTGAAATCCTGCGTGGCTTCACGTTTTTGTTTTTCGGCGGGCGGATCGCGTTCAAATTTCTCGTTCGCTTTCACAGCCTTCTCCATCTGGAATCACTGCTTTTTAAATGGTTTTTCTTTGGCCTGCACGATAAAACGGTATGCCAGGCATCCTCAGTCCATCCATGGCGTTCCGAACAAGTCGCATCGCCAGTCTCGTTTCCGAGAGTCGCGTCCACAGACGCTGGTTCGTCATCCTTTGCCTGCCGAGACGAGACGCCACTCGCGTCCGTGTTAGCGGTGAGTGATTCCGGTGCCCGAGAAGGGCCGGGATAAGCTTCGTAAACTTCCATGTGGCGAGAAAAGGCGATCAGCCCCGGCCAGCCATGCTTGGCAGAACAAAGGAAAAGTGACCGCCGCTCCTGCCAAGTTAGTCGGAGCGCTTAGGTCTGACAGAGCTTTCCCGCAGGCATTTTGTCGTGTCACAAAACAGGTCAAGAAAGTGAGATAAACATCGCTCACCTTCGATCCTTTGTCCCATGGCAGCAAAGCAAGTGTCCAAAGTTCACTATCTGCTAGTCCGTGCTCCCACAAACACACAACACCGTTGTGTTCCGCACGTCGAAGTACCTTTCGGAACGAGCAACGGCGGCCGTGGTTGTTAAGGGTGAGCGTCTCAACAAGGTCATCCAATCTGCCTGCGATGGTTTCTTCTCGTAAAGTTGATCCTGGCCCAAGCTTTGGGTATCCGTGGAATCAGAAGAACTTCACAAAGCAGACTATGAGAGTGTTAGATGAGTTTGCGTGAAATTGCTCTTAGAATATCTCCGAGAAAGCGAAGCGCAGTGTGAACATGTCTTCACAGCTAGGCGCCTTCTGGCGGTCCCACTGAACCTAAGATGTCATGTCAAATTGTCCCTCACGCCTATATAAAGATATGTGTTTGCTGTGCACCAGACATACAGAGAGTTTGGTACTAAAGACCGCTTTAAATCAAGTTTTATATTTATTACTATGTGAAGGCTACGAAGCTACAATGGGAAATTTAATTGCTCCAATAAATATTTACAACTAATTTGCACAGTGTTGTGTTCATTTTTAATGATTTTATTGCTATTAGCATCTGTCGGGCAATTTGATATGACAGATTATGATTATATTGTACATATCAACTGCCATAAAAAGCTTTGTGTTTATGTCAATAACTAGGTATTCTGAAATACAGTATACATACAACTACAAGATTTCGGTTTCAGTGCCTTTTAATGGTCATCAGCTCCACAATGTGTACAGATTTCGTGTTCTTAGTGAATTGTAGAACTGTCTTGTATTCTTTGATGATCTGAAAATCACCTTACCAGGCTAGCTGTGTTATACCTCAAGAAGATGCGGTTTGTGCAAAAGAAAATGACATACCAAACAAAGAGAGATATACATAGGTCAGCAAACTTACTCTTGACTCAACAAACCCATGCTCAGATGAACCAGCAAGTCTGAGACAGAGTAAGTTTCGGTGAGTCACATTTTGGAAAGTTTTAGTCCGAAAGTCCCGTTTCGAAAAATTGAGGGATGCTTTCCACTCAGCCGTAAGCACAAGACATTTCTTGAGTGAGAACGCATTAGGTTCACTTTTTGTCGAATTATGGCCCTATGCATTCAACTTCATTACTATCAGTGTTATGTCGACTTATGTTCATGCTTGCGCCCACCCACATGCTTCAGTGCATGGCAGTGTATACTCCATCTAATACTTGTCGATAAGAGGCATAAGTTATGGCAGTGGGTCTCTGGCCTTAGCCCACAATCTCTCTCATGGGGTGGTTTTTGATAAGAACATCTCGTGTGACTTTTCTTTCAATATAATTGTGCCTATTGAATTGACAATGATAACTCGTATTGCAACGTAGAAGGTAAAAATTGACTAACGAAGGCAGGTGATTAAGGCAAATATTACCATTGAAGGAGTACTATAGGAAATTCAACAATTTTTGTATTGTTGCTTCTGAAAAAAGTTAGGTGCCTTAAGTTGGTGTTCTTTGGAGGGCAGTAATTATGTTTTTATTACTGCTTCCCGGAAACATTGTTCGGTTTTGATATAGTGGTGCTGGTTACGGGAGGGAACACAAAAAACAACGTGAAAGTTGAGATATATTTGCACGATGCCAAGCCTAAGCTGAGATGGCAAGCGAGAGCGTGCCCCATATCCCAGAATCGCGTCATTTT
Source organism: Rhipicephalus annulatus (assembly GCA_013436015.1). Taxonomy (NCBI): domain Eukaryota; kingdom Metazoa; phylum Arthropoda; class Arachnida; order Ixodida; family Ixodidae; genus Rhipicephalus; species Rhipicephalus annulatus. The sequence continues at coordinate 9,250 of WOVY01006991.1, forward strand.
TTTCGCTGTCGGTCCTTGCTTCTTCAGCGTGATGTAGTCTTGTAACGTGATTTCCGGGTGCAGAAGCACCGTCTCAGCGCTTACTATACGGTGCTAAGGAGTGGTAAAGCTTAACGGGAGACACGAACAGTGTCCTGTAGACGGTGAAACGGAGGGAGATGACGACTTTAGCGGGGCTATCTCGTAGGTAACATCGGTCACCTGGCGCAAGACGCGGAAGGTGCCTGAGTACCGGGAAAGCAGCTTCTCAAAAGAGACCATCATGCCGAGTCGGGTCTCCGACAACACAAGGGGACCCGGGGCAAAGGAGACGTCGTGATGATATGCGTCATAGCATTGCTTCTGTGCTCTTGCGATGCTAAGAGGCGCTTCCGAGCGACTTCTCGTGCTTTGCAAGCTCTGGTGATAGTGTCACTGGCGTAATCAGTCGGCGAATCTATAGCTGTCGGTAAAGTTGCGTAGAGTTGGGTCGTGGCGAAATAAGAAATAATATAATGAAAACCCAGCAGTATCGTGGCTTGAGGAATTGAAAGAAAATGTAACAGAGGACACTGCAACGTCCCAGTCTGGGTGGTCAGAGGAGACATACATGGAGAGTATATCAGTTAAAGTCCAGTTGAAGTGTTCGGTAAGCCTATTAGTTTGTGGATGGTAGGCCAACGTGAATTTATGCTTGTTTTCACAAGAGCGAAGCAGGTCGTCAATATCTCGGAGAGAAAATAGCGTTCACGATCTGTGAGGAGTTGGCATGGAGCACCATGATGAAGGATGACATCGTGCAGAGGAAATCGGCAGCATCTGTGGCACATCTGGTTGGCAAAGCCCACCTGATTGCGTACCGGGTTGTATGATCCGTAGCGACAGTTATTCATTTGTTTCCGAAGGTAGACTGAGGAAAAGGGCCTAGGAGGTCAATACCGACTCGAAAGAAGGGGTCAATAGGAAGATCAAGTGGCTGGAGGAGTCCGGCAGGACTTATAGTTTTTTTTCAACGTTGGAACTAATCGCATGCGACGACGCAGCGGTGGACGGTGCGATAAAGCCTGGTCCAGTAAAATCGACGCTGAACGCGGTCATAAGTTCGAGAGAGACCAAAGTGACCATTTGTGGGGGCGTCATGAAGCTGGGCAAAAGCGCTCGAACGTAGGTCGGAAGCCACCACACTGAGTTGTTCGCGTCAATCTCTGTTGACATTGTAGCGGTAAAAGGTGAGTTCTTTAAGCACAAAGAGTGGAGTAGATAAATGGGGCGTCGGAGAGTTCAGCTTCTCAATAATGTCACGCAAGACAGGATCTCAGCGCTGTTCATTGCGGATATTGCTCGAAGCAGAGAGAGAGCACACATGGCAGCGCTTCATCTAATGTCTCAGGTGGGTCCACTGGATGGCGGGACCAGCAGTCAGCTTCATGGAATAAGCGGCCAGATTTTAAGACACTGAGTAGTCATATTCTTGGAGCCATAATGCCCAGTCACCAAGACGCCCAGTGGGATCCTTTAACGACAAGAGCCAGCTGAGGGCGTGGAGTGGTCACAACGACCACACGTGAGGTGAGTGCCGTTGATGCGCGAGGCATGGCTGTTGGCGCAGCATCCCTGTCGGTAGACATGTTAAAAGAGGCAACTTGGCGTCTGCTTCGAAGCTCCTTTATGCTTTGCTACCCAGAACCTTCCACCAAAATGTTGCGGGAGAGCACAAAGAGAGACGAAGTTACAGTTGAGACATATTTGCACGACGCCAAGCCTAAACCGAGATGGCAAGCGAGAGCACGCTCCATATCTCAGAATCACGTCGAATTTCTCGCCGTATGTCTTGCTTCTTCAGTGTGATGTAGTCTTGTAACAGTATTATAGTGATACATAAACAGTGTGGCATATGTCTAAGCCACAAAGGGGTAGTAACAAGCACTGAGTGGATCGCTGTAGAATGTACGTGCTGCATGTAAATATGAAGGGTGAATGGACATGCCGGTGCTCCAAGAGTAATTTTGGTTGCACAAAGACAGTTCGCAAGTAAAGTTAGCTGTGTTATCCAGATGTGATAAGCCGTAATACAGGGGTTGTCTTGCGGATGCGGGCAATTTAACAAAGATTGATAAACAATGTAGGTATGCCACACTACAATGAAATCGTACCACAAGAAGCATCACGTTGTGCTTTCGATATTGGGGGGTGCTTCAATAAGCTGCATGGGACAAGATGAATTTGGTATTTGTTTGTCAAAGGCCTAGCCTACTCTCCAGGGCAACAAAACCTTCGAAATCAAACCAAATTTTCTTTTACGTGTTTTTCTGGTTTTAGTGTTAATTGCCAGTGTTAACACTAAATACCAAGAAAACGAAAGAGCATTCACAACTATGGTTAGAAAAGCTAATGCGCTCATGATTAAACTCACTGAAAATTATTGAGCCACGAGTCTGTTGGCGACCGGCTGAGTATTATTATGTTGAGATTTAGTACAAGTAAGTTTGGTTGATGAAAATATTAAGGATTTTGAGTTCCAGTGCACTCGGTTGAAGAAAATTCTTGTTGCAAGCCCCAAGAACGAAATACATTTCTTGAGTGCGCAAGAACACATCCAATCAGAACCCACCACACCAGTGTGGTCTTTTTACCTGAACACATTTCCCCGTAACATCTCGCATCAGAACACACCAGTCTGGGTCGGCGTTCCCACCAGGACGCACCGCACGAGGTCAGCTTCAAACCAGGGCACATCCTACCAGGATACACCAGAGTTGGTCAGTGTTTCCACCAAAACACAGCATACTAGGCAAGCGTATACAGCAAAACACTCCAGTGTGTTAAGGTGTATCTATCAGATTACACTAAAATACACAAGACACACACTGCTGTCATTTTCAGCTGGGTTTCCACAATGTCCCACAGATTGCACACAGACACTCACACAAACACATCCGCGCGCGCGGTTGGTGCATTCAGGGTTTTTGTTCTAAAGCAAGAGTCACGTGGCCTTCAAAATACACGCCACGCACTCGCCAACTAAAAGGCCAAAAAGAGTTTCACAATGCCTCACAGATGGCAGCACATTATCTAGCGTTTGCTGTATGCTTTATCAACGCCTTTGGAAAGACATGATGTGTTTTTTGCTAGATGGACATAGTGGTCCATCTTTAGAGCTGTTTCAAAGTTCCTGTGTGTTTTTAGCTATGATGGCTGCACCATCCCGGCGTTTTTTATGTAGTTTGACGGTTTCCCAATGCGCTTACAATTCGCTGAATGAGTTCGTTTTCGTCGTGACACCTGTCGAATAAAACGCGTTCAGGAGACTCTTTCTCCTACATGGCATTCATGTCATGTTTTTTTTCGAAGCAGCCACAAGTGACATCGTGGCTTTGTGGTAGGACAACGGCATGCCTCACGGACGGTCCTGCGAGATGGTGTCCCATTAGGCTGCACTGACAAGCCCACATCCAGTGATCTGGGCTAGATCGAACGCGACAACCCTACCACAGGCTTGAAATGTCTGCCTGCGTCAAACTCTTCATTAACGGATTCCATGAATTCCAGTGCCACAAGACTCTCAAACCAGCACGCTATCTACAGCTGATGGATCCACGATGTACAACATTTGATCAAGTGAGAATTGATCTCCTAGGGCTGCTTTTTTGTCTTACTTCAGAAACAAATTTATTATCGGAGCCAATTACTTGAAGCGTTACACTGAGACAAAGGCACTATTTCGAGGGACTGCATCTGAACTAGTCAGTTTTTTATGCATCAAATTGTGCTCCGCCATGGCACCCCATCATATTTCATTACTTCTCGGGAAACATTATTCACAGCGAAGCTCTTGGATGATATCTTCAGGTTGAGTTACACAAGCCCTCGAAAGACCACTACATCAAAGCAACGGTGGGACAGAATTGCTAAACAAAAAGCTAGCCTGTATGATCTCAATGCACGTGGTAGTGCAGCACTAAATGTGGGATGACATCTTACCGTGTGTAACATTTGCCTACAACACTGCAACACAGGAAACTACACACTTCATATCATTTGAGCCCGTTATGGTCGAGATGTCTGAACTATGCTAACTCAATGATCCCTTATGAGGACATCAAGCAGCTCGACCAATCAACCCCTGGCATAGATGAGTACAGCATATATTTCTGAATTGTCCAAACAAACCCAAGCACCCGTGGCAAGGGTCTAAACACGAGGAGTGATGGGAGGCTGCTCTGCGCAGTACCAACCGTGGTTACAGCTCCGGACAGTGAGCTTGGCCAGAAGCGTCGCCGAAACACAGAGTTGTCCGGCTACCTAAAGCGGCCCCAGGGACCGTCGTCATCCTGCTTCTTCCCCTACCACACTCCCTCAAATGATTCCTTCGTTAATCAATAAAGTTGATTACCTACCTTAAGCGAACTGCGGAAGCGCGTCAACTGGCACTGGTGCACATCACAATGCAACAGCGTGCAGGTGCGCGCTGGTACATCTGCCATCGAGAAATATAACTATAAACCTGCGCCCGAATTCACAAAGCTTTCTCTTTGGCTACGCATTTTCTTAGCCAAAGATTCTCTTATCTGGAGGGATTACTATAGCGCGGGTATGAATTTAACTTATTCAGCACTTAAGAGGGCAAGGAGGACAGACGATAGCCGATGAAACGACAAGGAAAGAAAGAAGTGTGTGCCGATAATATCAAGGTAGCACGCAAAGCGTCTAACATCGAGAGTATACGATGATAGCCAATGATTTGCTGCTTGTAACTTTCAGTTCCGTGAGCGTCTGCTACAGCGCTTACGGGATGCCGCGTACGTTGTAATAGTCGTTTTGGTGGGCTGTGCAAAGCCAAGCACTCGCCTTTAATCAACGACTGTAGCTAAAAAAATAATTGCTTGATGGCCTTAAGCCACCGAGCAATCCATGCACTATCTCACCAAGTACAAGTAAACAACACTCCAGGTGCACCACATAAATGAAACCACACATAAATCGATGCATGCAATGTTTGAAAATGTGCCTTGAATGTCTTCCCTTATTTAAAGCGACCACTTACCTTACATTTCATTGAAGCTGCGCTGCTACTTAACTAATTCGGTGCAATCTAGCACGGTATAGTGGTGAACGTAAGGGTGTTTTATACATATAGTCAAAGGTAGCCTTTGTTACAATATTCTTATTACAAGACACATGAGCGACTTTGGTGCCTGCAGGCGAATTGTGCTAAAATAGATAACAGCAGTAATCAAATGAAATTGTGAGCGCAATTTCGCTGGTTCCATGCACCACAGCATTTTTATAAAGCCGGAATGCGAGAACGTGCATACGCTTACGCTTAGGTATATGTCTACGTAAAATGAGGGAGACTCGTCGGGAGGTGTCTCAGTGCTAATGCTTTTCACAAAACACGGTGCAAATATTTCGTCCAGCGTTGTTTGAGTGCGCAAACAAAGCAAGGGACGTGTATACGAGTCTTGAGGTCGAGAGACGTTATCACACGTGCGAAAAGGATGAAGAGAGAGAGAGAGAGAGAGAGACTCTCGTTTCGGCTTCGCGAAAGCTTGAAATTGATAGATAATAAAGACAATTTTCTGGCCCAGCAGACGTCAGGGAAGTCTCCGCAAAGCAGCGTCAGATGCTCGGAGAGCATAAAAAGAGGAGTACGCGTTATATGGGAGTGACAGCCACTCAGAAAGCGAGATGAAGTGTGACTGTCCTTAGATGTGAGAATCGTTGCTAATTAGAAGAGTTGAGTTAATGAGCCAAATTTTTCCTAAATAACGATAATGGAAGCAAACTGAGCATTCATCTGGTGAAAGTGACACTAGTGACAGTGAACTCATAATAGTTGATTAGCGTTGTCACAGGCTGTTATATACTTTTATTTTCTTATTTATATTTGGCAAACTATGAGAAGGTAGCCTACGTTAGAGCCGGCTATCCCAACGTCATGACAGTAATGTACAAGAATAAATAGCGCACGGTTATACAGTCACACGTGGCGGTTTCTATCTTCTAGTAAACTTGGGCAAACGCATTCTAACTATTTTTTTCTATTTTTGACAAAGTTCCACCGGACGTTTTTGCATTTGGCTTCATTCGAAGGAATGACGATATATCAGCAATAAGGCGAATGCAAGCACTGCTGCAGTGGACGAGCGGTTACAGCGCTCAACTACAATCTACGCGGTACTTGGTTCGATTCGCAGAATCACTGAGCACTTTTTTTTTTTCAAGAGGTTGCCCGGCCTAACATTATGCGTGGTGGCGGGTACTAACTTTTTTAGAAGTAGGCTTTCGCACTTGCTTCTTTCACTCCCCTTTTGACCCAAAAGCGCTGTACTGTGCTCCTTCAAAAATTAAACAATTCAGGGTTCATAATTTTTTCCTCTATTCTCTCTTATCTCAAAAGTGTCCAGTGCTGAAATACCAATATTATACCTGCTATATTACTTTTAACGTGTTTGGATATTCGACCAGCAATCAGTCTTCACGGTGTTTTGAAGAAAATCTACACATGCAGTGAGCTAACTGTTTGCAGCCAAGTTGACTGCCTTTGTAGGGACACGCTTTCGTGCTAATTTGGTGGGCATCATCACATGCAGCAAGACCAAAGAGCACGGACAGTTAGAGCTGACGCGAACAGAGTGATTAGTTTGTGTCTTCTCTCCCGCTATTAGTCATGCTGCACGCTTCAGTGTAATGTCGCTGTCAATGGTTAAAATGAACTATAGCAGTTAATCGAGTTCTGCTGAGAGGGTCCCCTATTGTCCAGAAGGAACAGAACAATGGCAATTTGATTTGTGTGATAAAGAGATACCCTGCTTTTGGTTACAAGAATAAATTTCTAAACTGAAGTTTATTTTTTATTAACAACAGTTCCAGTGCAGATGAAAGGTGCATGGACAAAATTCGTGTATTCAGCTTGACTAGGTTTGTGACCTTAATTGTAATTGCGAACCGGTATCACAGTATGCATAAATATCACACACATATACAACCACGGGTGATAGCTTGCTTATTCTGATTAAAATTGAAAGGTTGAAATCGACATATTCAACCAACGCAATGTGTACAAGATATGCCATGTAGACTAGCTATGCTCTAAACTAATCTTCGCAGGTTCGTTCCATTTTACCCAATTTCTTGCCCATGACTGTAGGTTGGTAAATGAAACAACTTCTTCGAACACACATATTCTGTGTAAGGTTACATTTATTTTTATGCAGTACAAAATAAATTGAAGTATGTAATGACTCAAAAGAGAAATAACTAGAAACAAATTCAGCCATATCATTACCAAACTTACTCACCAATGATAAACGGATTCTCATTTAAAAGATACATACATACATACATACATACATACATACATACATACATACATACATACATACATACATACAAACATACACATACGCACACACACACATATATATATATGTACACCCATACATACATACATACACACACTCATGTGTAAATATTAAAATGAATGGCTATAAAACAACAACTCTAATAAACTCATTTTGAATATACTACAGAAAGTAACTCACGAGAGAAATCTGCCGGCACTGTTATGTCTGAAACACGGTGTTTCTCGAACCATCTCGCAAAAGCTTGATGCATAGTTTTCCGCTGATGCCCAGTGACAAGCACTCTTTATAAAAACACAAGAATAAAGCCCTTGACAATGTAATGCTAAGAAAAGGGCTGCGCATCAATATTTTGTACATGTCTGCAATATCACTCTGTTTATTTACATAGCTTGGCTCATTCACAACCCACTAACAAAGCATGTTAGGACACTTGGACTGAAAGTTGGCACAGTGCGAGTAAATTGTAGACAATACATGAATAATACAATTATAAGCTACTAAGCTCCTTGGTGCAAACAGTGTTTATATTGACAGCTATAGGTGCCATTTCTTTTCCCCAAAACACTTCTCAAAAGTAGAATAAACTTTATTTAGCTAAAAGTTTCTATTCTGGCGCGTCGTGGTGGCTCAACGGTGGAAGTGACTCTTTCGGCCAAGAAAACAAAGACCAAATATTTTTCCAGTTCGTGAATTCACCCCATGCTAACATTGAGGCAACTGGTAGTAGTGCTTTTGGAGAGAGGAAACCACCACATTCCCACCAGTTGTGGCCTTGGGTAGCTACTTCACTCGGACAAAAATGATAAAAAACACTCCTCAAGAAGACTTCAAAGTTTGCACACCAACACAGTTCCCATTCAGCTGTCTATTAGTCTGCTTGAAAAATATTGAGTTTACTGGTGGGCAAAGACTGTACACTATGTGAGGTGATGCTCCAGTGCACTGCATGTATGTCTTGCTGCTGGCCTCAACTGCGATGTTGCTCAGCACATATGTGTAAAATAACAACTAATACTGTGCCACTGCAAAGTAATTATGTGTCATTTGCATGAAACAGAGACCACAATAAAAGAACATAACATTTGCCTTCACAACGTTCAACAACTGTAAATAAATTTCCACAGAGTTTTCACAGTTCATCTAAGGATAGTAATAATGGTTGTAAACACATTCTTACTTCCACTAACAAACTATTTTAAGATGCCAGATTCAATATTAGAGTATACCAGCACTTTTGTAGGGCTAAACAATTGTACAGGCACCTAGAAAAACACAAGTGAATGCATGCTATAGCTACATACAAAAATAAATACTTTTATTTCTAGTCTGAGTAGAGCTGCATAGATGATAAGTCACTTGCATTACATTATGAACAAACCTATCTGAGCAAAGTATACATTTAAAAAGTTACACTTACACAGTAGATAAGTAGACTGTTGAAGGACGTACAGGCAGTGGGATAATACCCAAGCACTAAAATCTACTGTTAAGATATACTAGGAGTAGTGATGATCCTCTTTCTTCCAAATAAAATAATCCACATAGATTCCCTTCCCAGAGCTTATACACTCATGGCATCATTGGTGCTATACAAATGAGTGTACACTGAAGAATTACATCGACTAAGTACATGATTACTGCATCCATGGCTTTACTTCTTGTACTACAAAGAATTCAAACACAGTTACCATTGGCGACCATGGATGCTGTGATTTCTGGCATGCAAATGTAGAGGCACGCAGACACTTAACACACATGTTAAAAACTTCAGCTCAAAAATATTTGCCCACTAACACTACACCAGCCTTTAAATTAGTGTCATAGTTTGGTATCTTCCATGCAAAATTTAAATAATTTCGAATGCAAGCAAAAGAACTGCTGAATAATGTACTGCTAAAAAGTTAAGCAGGAGCTGCTCCTGACATCACAATGTGCTCTTTCTGCTGTTGTAAACTTTGAGCAGGAGAACAGTCACTGGCAGTCCCTTTATACTTGTTGGTCTTCTGTGCTCTGTTCTTGATACACTGTACATGACCGTGGAGCACCGAACTTCTTGTTACTGCTGGAACTTAGAAAAATACAGATCATTGTTGCAACCATGCTACATGCAAGAGTGTATAGTTGTCAATTATGTGCTGATATTTACAGATATTGTATTTTCAGAAGCCAATGACAAGCCTCAACACACACACACACAAACAGTGAAGGCTGAAAATATATTTAATATGATACAAGAGCAAAACCACAATGTTATAGATGAAGGCATGAAACTTCTGACAGGCATAAAAGCCAATAGAGTTTCTTTTATTTTGACTTTACACTAGGTGCGAGAACTAAACCTTAAATAGGTTCACTAAGAAACACAAGTTAGACTGCATTACAACACAACAGCCAATGTTGATAGCTTTAAGGCTGTCTAACATAGCCAGCTCAACATACCGCATATAGGAGCAAATGGGCAGTCTAGAAGACACAAAGAACTTGTGGATTATAAGTGTGCTTGTTACTGACATCTATTATTCTAAATGAAGAAAACCTTTCAAAAATGCACTTCATCAGGGGAAATAATCATACGCAACAAACACAACGGGCTCCTACAGGTGCCACCAACACTCACCATTATTGTTGATACCAGTGTCTTGCCGGATGGATATGCTGTGTCCTGCACAGAACACCAAAGGAGCGCTCCATGACTTGGATTGCATGTGTGCTAGCTGCATCGCTCTGCTGCTGAAATAGGCTAGCCACAGACAGAGAAATGAGAAGCCATGGCTTTGAAACACACTGAACGTCACCTTTAGAGATCAACAATGCATACTTAGGTCAGGTACAATTTGTAGAAAAATATATATCACTATGCAATCGTGGTGAACATGTTTGGCTAAAACACAAGCAACAGCACTGAGAGAGAAAAAGCTACATTAGGTAAAAGATGCAGTTACTGGCCCTATGTCATCTGAGGCTTCTTCAATAGGTCTTTCTCCTTGCAAGTTGTGCACAGCCAGGCAATTTTCACCCACTTGCTATTTCCTTCCAGAGCTCTTGATCCACAGAGGGAGTCACAAGCTCGAGAGCTCAACAAGGAATCAAAGTATTTGTGCTCGTTTCAAAGCACAAGCTTTTGAGTCTCAGATTATTGGAGTTTCATTCATAAGCTACAGGCTTTCAGCTTTCAACATTCTCAATTATCTTGCAATTTAGTTCTATAAATGTTGAATAAGAATTATGTGTAAGAATATTACAGGTATCCACTGAAAGCAACCATGCTTGGGTTTTCAATTTGTGCACAGTAAGTGGTGCTCACGTAATCGTTTGTATTAAACAAAAACTAACATTGCAGCCAGCCGGTAGGCAGTTTTGTGCCCTCGAAGCTCCCAAGCAGATTGCAGTCCTTCCAGATCAGGCTGTCATGCATGCTTCTACACCACATCCGCTGAATGATAACAGTCCGAGCAGTGACATAGGCTTGCACAGTTAGGGAGAACGTGTCCTTCCTAATTTTGTACAGGTGCTCCAAGTAATGATGAGGATTGATGTGCCAGAATATGCGACCGATGCATCACAGGACCGTAACAAACCAATCTCTGCGACCTGTGAAGGGCCAAAAACGAGATATTTAAAAACAATCATTAAAAGCACTCACTTCTAATACTTATTTGAGGAAGCTATCACTTCGTTAAAGTGACCAAAATCTGCTATAATCACTTTAAAATAAACTGAAACCTCATGTAAAATTTACGTACCGCAATATATATGTCCTACTGAAGTATAGTACTACCACAGTGGTAATCGTCTATAGAACTAATTTTCCAAAATAACATAAATTTTTTAAGTGCAACCTGGCTCCTGAAAAATAAATTCACATTAACTTTCCAACTATTGAACGTGATCAATCGACAGGCCCAACCTCATAATAAAACAAGAGCTCACTTGTATCAAATCACAAAAAACTTTTTATGTATTTGCTCCATAATATTTGTATGTATATAACAGTAGTAGTAAATTTTTCATGCTTCAACTTACCATAGAGAAACATTACATCTGATGGGCTTAAAAACTTGCACACGTTATAGAACTGCGTGAATTATAGTACCGGTGAAATTTAGTTCTGCAAGGTGAACTCACCGATGGCAGCATTTAGTAGCCGTAGGTGTCATAAGGAACCAAGTACGGCCAACAGGCAAAGGGCATCTGCAGACTGGAAGCTGCCAATGACAGCAATGAAGGGCTGGCCAGGCGTGCACGTTCATTGATAAAGTGTAAGAACTGGCCATGACCGGCTGTTGTGAAGGCTCTAGTGCCGTGCAAAACGATGGCCAGACGAACTCGGAAACCTGTAGTTAGGCGATATTGGCCTACAACTTGATCCAAAGCAAGGCACCGGTGAAATCTTTGCTTTTTTGGGGGGCTGAAGGGAAGCTTGACGTTCACCTGCTCTCGCTGCCACATAGAACTCTCAATTTGTTACCGAAGAACAGTCTAGGCGCGCTTCCAAAGTAACATGATCCACAACACAATGTAGCATCTCGCAGTTTTGGTTGATCACATCACAGCGCTAGGACTATGGTTATCACAAAAAGGAGAAGTGACGACTTAACAAACAAAAGCGCCAAGCTGCCCCACTACGACTTCACAGGGCAAAACAGTTATCAACGCTGTCTTTCAATTTTCGGTCACACGAGCACAGCTTGTTCACAAGTCTTGGAACGTCAACACAGCAACACTGTTCACAACGAACATCGTTTCACTCCCGAACAGTACATTGCTCTCAAGTAAATAGAAGCGTACGGGCTAACTAGTGGCGAAGCAAGAACCGAGCGCGTAGTTCATACGTTTCCGTACGTACTTGGGGTACTCAAGTAACGTGTCAAATCGCTGTCAATCCGAAATATCGCACAGCACCAAACTGAGAGACTGGAAAGTCAAGCGAACGAACTGTTACCGGCACACAAACACACATTGCAGGCTTCTCGAGTGCTAGTTGTCGTCGATACATCGACGCCGATCCCCGCTTGATAACCACACCGACGCACAGCCTTCGCTGCGCTTCACCGTACACCATTGCACTGCCACAGCTTTCCGCACTGCTTACACGCACCGAAAGAGCTGCTGTAATCACAACACATCCGGTCAAACGCTGAAGTAATTCGTGCGAGAAGCGTTTGCTGAAAGTCGCACCGACCGATATGCTGTTTACGACGCCATGTTGTTTTCGACAACTGCGCAGCACATAAGATGATAAGAGAGCTCTTAGAAAGTACTTGCACTATTTTCACGGCGTGACAAAATTTTCTCTTATGTGCGAGGGGGGTGATATGACGAACAGGACAGGCGTGCCAGATGAAAGAAGTGTTTTGGCAACGTCACGGAGTGAGCTGATGTAGAGGGTATTGCTTCACAACTAATCACAAGCTGTGCCTGTCGGCCAAGCCGTCGTCTGCTCGCGTTTTTCGTCTGCTTCGATCAGAGCATGCGACAGGGGATTCGCCTTCGCAACGCTATTATTCTCAGGTCAAGTGGTCGCTACGTCGCACAAAATACATGTCAGTGGCTCGCTCTACTTTTGAATGATGTTCGTGCGCCAAGTTAAATGGCTGGTAATTGACGCAGGAATGAATTCAGCCAAGGTTTGCTCCAGAATCGTGAGGGTTTGCATATTTTCTGTGTCATACAAAGTTACTAGGGTCATTTCATTCCAATTGCTTGCCTTAATACCATGGTCCATATCGGTGTCTGAACAGTGAAGGTGAAGATGCATGATTTGTTTGTAGTTCCATGCGTAATCACGCGCACCCCTAATACGCTTTGGTTTACAAAGTACGCTTTGTTCCAGATCGTCCCAAAGTGTATCGACAGCTGTATTTCAGAGATCGCAACCATTGGACAGTTAGAGCCAATGAAAGTACACTAGAGCACAAACATTAGGAACCACTCACTGAAAACTTCGTCTCATTTTTATTTCCAATAGCGTGCAAAGAATGTGCTCCCATTAACCTCTTTGGTGGTAGTTTCCACCAATGAGGCAAGGATCTCGAGTCGCACTTTTAATTGTATGAGATGGGGCGCAACACAACAACATAACAAATAAAGTTGATCCTATGTCATGTCGCGTTCGAATGCACTGACCATTCACGTATCACATTGGTTTTCATCCAACCACAAATCTTTACATGCGTAGTTTTATGCCATTGACGCCCAATAGAATTCTTCAATTAGTGCGACTTTGAACTTATTGGACGATGGTGGTTGTCAACACCATCCACTGCGTACAAGGGAAACAACACGCGAAGCTCAAAGCGCCGAAAGAAATAAAAACGCACCAGCAGTCATCAAGCAGCCCTTGATGGGCGTGAATTAACTCAAAACCAGCCAGGGCACCAAAGTATACCGCTGCGGCAGCAGGTTTTAAGTAGCCACATTGTTCCTAAGAGTGGTCCGGACCACTCTTAGAATTTTTCTCAGCCATGCTGTTTTTTACGCACAAATTTGCTTCGTGAATCCACTTACGAGCACTTTTCGGTGACGTAAGCAAATATAGCAACTGCATCACCATCGCTGACATGTTCCCGGTTAGTCACAGCGCGCTTTATTTGCAGCGGCCGATGTGACAACTATGGCCTCTTACGACGTTTTTTCGTTTCGTGAATCGACTTACGCAAGAAAATTTCTCTTGCGCAAAAATGTTTTCGTAAGTGAGTTTTGTGAATCCGGGCCCTGGTTTACACGTTCTCTAGTGCTCAAGTGTGGGCTTCGGCACCCATTAGGTGGTGAAGTCTCAGCGAGAAACCTTGACGAAATACTTAAAACCTTACAAAGTACTCAAGCGCGTGAGCGTGGTGAACTACGAAGTGGTTGCAGACAGGAGCTCCCCATCACCCAAGCGCAGGTTACTTTGCCAAGAGACCGTACAAGTTGTTCACCTAAAGCTGAACTTTATGCGGTGATGCGACTTTTCTTCATGCGTCCATGAATTCTTCGTGTGAACAGCAAATGCGGATTATTTCAGATAGCCGGGCCCAGAACGTATTTTCTCTCGCGTTCCAGTTTGTTTATTTGATCAAGTTGTCTAATTGGACCCAATGCTGCTTACGTGTTTTTAGATGCGAAGCACTTGTGAGCGAACTTTGGCGACTTTGAACGTTTCTATCCAACTATCTATATATCAATCAATCAATCAATCTCCTATCTATCTATCTATCTATCTATCTATCTATCTATCTATGTATCTATCTATATATCTATCTATCTATCTATCTCTCTATCTATCTATATATCTATCTATCTATCTATCTATGTAGCCGCCTATGAGTTTCAGCTCTCCTGGCCGTTTCGATAGTGGTATCAATACCGAACTCGGTATCGCATAATACGATTATGTGAAGAACCTATTTCAGTACTGAAAACATCAAAATCATGAAGTTTATGTCATAAATGTCATGATTTAAATTTATGGTCCTGCAGCTCTAGCGGTGATACTGTTCACTTGTCATGTTGCAAAACTCGTATGGAATGGCAGGACTGCATGGCAAACACAAGCAACAGACACTAACGTGTAAATTATGACATGCAGGTCATGTAACAAAATGGCTACATGATAGGTTCATGATGCCCTCGTGGCCATTTCGCTAGCGTCAAAGATACCAAAGTTAGTACTACATTACGTGAATGGATGACGGAGATATGTGACTGATGCAAACATGATAATCAGAAGATGCATGTCATGCAACATGACCACATGCTACCTTCATGATACATTCACGGCCATTCCGCTAATTCCACATGTACCGAACTCGGTATTACGTGACGCGAACGAACGGCATAGGTAAATGACACATCGAAGCATGATAATTACAACACGACTACATGCCACACTAATGATGCGATCGCAGCCATTTTGCTAGCTTCACATATGCAAAATTTTGTATTACGTGACGCCAATGGATGACGAAGGTATGTGACTGGTGCAAACATGATGACCAGGAGATGCATGTGATGTGAGAACATGACTACATGCCACAGTCAAGGCGCCAATACATTTCGACGTGACGCGGTGAGCGTGTTCGCCGGTGTTCATTTTGTCGCGTCACGCCGGCGTTGCCACGCCAGGCACTGGTCCTGCCATATACTCGCAAACGCGCGCCGCGCTGTTTTCTTTGACGCATGCGTGTTTCAGCGCGTCCGGCGTCCTCCGTCACGGAAAGAGGGAGACACAGTGTTGTCTGGGTAACAAATTGGTGCGAAATGCAGCATGTCGCATTGTGCGCTGGTTGCCGTTGGGCCGCACCGATGGACGCGGGTCGCGCTGGTTATTCGCTAGCTTCACATATACCAAACGTGCTGTTACGTGACGTAAACGGAGGACGAAATATATGACTGGTGCAAACATGATAATCCTGACACGCGTGTAATGTAAGGACATGACAACATACCACGCTCATAGCGTGCTCGCGGCCGTTTCGCTAGCTTCACATACAATAAACTTGGTATCACGTCCCGTGAACAGATGACGGAATGTACACGACACATCCAGAATTGATGTTCATGACACGGAATTCATGTACGGCATCATTTACGGCTAGTTCGTAACTTTGTGCTGATTTTAAAGGAACATATCGATATTCCTTTTCGAGCTTCGCATATCAACGATTTCCACTTTACGTGGGATCTGCCTATTTGTTGAGTATCGGGTAATGCTTCTTTGGGAAGAGAAGTAATGCCACCTGGAGATCTGTGCCAGCGAACAGTGAACCAGTTCTGTGCCAGCGAACGAAGAAATCGAATACGAACAACCCGCACCAGCTGGAGACGTCCTTATACGTGTCTGACTTTTCTGTGGTCGCGCCTGCTTGTACTTTTCTTTCAGGCCCTAGCGAGGGACAATATTTTATCGGAGAATACCCACTAATTTGGGCATGTAAATTAACCAACAACTCTTATTGGGCCTTGTCTTACGAAATAAACTTCTAGATTTTGACTGCACTGGTGCTTTGAATAATACCACTTCATCTGTTTTAACAAACAAATCACACGCATCCTTACATGTATATATGTATGATATCACACCTGCCATTTCTGAAATCAGCGTTACTGCGTAAGGTATCTTATTCCTAGTTGAAAAGTTGAAACAAACATAGGCATCTGCACTATATGGTCTAATTGCCAAGCTGTTATGAATATACGTCGCATTCCATCGCTGATATTTCTATTTTTATTCATGCAAACCTCTAAAAGGCATCTTCCAGGGAACTGGAGGACGGTTTTCGTCTTCAAGACCCGCAGCAGGAACTCTCCATTGTACTGCTGACCAATCTCTTAGAAAATCGTGCCCTGCAAACTCATGGAACACTGCCACTATGGTTGATTTGGCGAATTGGTGATACATGATTGTTTTGAAATGAGAGCGCAGTACTTGGACGTTGCCGAAAGTATCCGCAGAGAACCGAGAGCTAAAGATTGCCAAAAAATGGTGCATCAAGATGCGACAACAGTAACCACGTGAAAGAAAGAAAAAATAGCTGTTGTTCCTTACATGCATCAGATTACCCACCATCTGAAAAAGGTGAGGCAACGCATGGGGGGGCTGTAGTTTCCTCTGCGACACACAAGCTTCTACAGCTGGCTAGGCTGACATAGGTCGCTGGACACAAGAAACATGCTGCGCTGGTTTGCTGACTTGCGTCAGCTAACCATCGGTAGCTCTGTCCGATAAGAAACTAGCTTTTATAGACAGTAGCAGACACCACAGGATTTAAGTACTTATTTGAAGGCACAGTAGGCGTTGGTAGAGTGAGGCTGTCGTACGTACTATTTTTTGGTTCTGTTGCTTTCGTCCAAGATTTGGTCTTATCGTATGTGCCATGACACTGTTTCATCTGTCAGTATACACTTAATAGTTTTCCGAAAAAATTTTCAGTTGGTAGTAAGCGCTGGTCCTTGTCTTTCTGTCCACGTCTAAGTAGTGTGCTCTCATTTCAAACAATCATGGAACACATCATTTCCTTTTATGTCATAAATTTCTCAACTTCCATTTCATGATTCTCAAAATGAGTTTCGTAGAGGCCACTTTTGCGAGACCCAGCTTTCCATCGATGTGTATGACCTTCATGCGAGCCTCGACAATAACAAGGAAACCCAGTCTACATTGCTTGATTCTGCAAAAGCCTTAGATAATACATCCCGCAAGCGCCTAATATTCGAACTATTTTCCTTAAACTTGCACCTGCATGTATTCAATTGGATAAAAGAATTCCCAACTAAGAACATGCAGTGTTCACAAATGACAATTTGGGCCTTGCTCGGCGACATCGAGTGTACCACTGGTCTCAGTCCTAGGTTTTATTTTATTTTAATTCACAATAACTATTTACCTTTGTACATCTCTTAAAATTGCCACATGTCTGCAGACGGCTGTGTCATTTATCAAACTTTGCTAACCCTTCTTACCAATTGCTATTAAAAGAAGACCTCAACATATCCTACAACGAAGTGATGACTGGTTTATGAGCCTAAACTGTACTAAATGCAAGGTAATCTCATGCACTCATCGTCTAAGCCCTCTTGCTTCTTTTAAGACATAGCTAATGTCGCTGACGTATCAGTAACCACTTATAAATACCTTGGAGTCACACTGTCCCTTACATTTCTTGGAGAAATCACAATAAGAAAATCGCGTCAACGTACAACCAAACCCTAGGCTTCCTGAAGCGCCATTGAGGCAGCGCTTGGAGTCATGTAGGCTACATGCCTATTCATGATTACTCAGGTAAAAGTTAGGCAATGCACCTCCCATCTGTAACCCGCCCGGAATTCTTACAAAGTCTTTTGAAACCATTCAGGGTTGTGCAGCTAGATTCATTCATGCTTCGTACACATATGACATCAGTGTTTCACACACCTTAGAGTTGAGTGTAACTTATCACCTATATCTTCTCGCCGACGCATTGCAGCTCTTTCATTATTTCACAAGTTGTTTCACTCACCACTTAATCGCGCAATTTACACATTTTCTGCACCTCACATAATTCATCCCACCGGCTACGCGCTTTCAAGTTTTGCGTCGACGTGCCCGCACCGAAACAATTTCTGCTTCTTTTTTTCTTGGAGTTTCCGAAAAACTGGAAAAGCCTTTCCCACGATATCGCAAAAATCATCGTTCCAAGAGCCTTCATGCACATTATTTCAAATGTATCTTCATATTGACCATTGGGGCAAACACTATCGACTGTATGTTAACAATCTACTTCTGTATCACTTCATCAGAGGTCTTGAAAGAAATAAATAGTAAAATAAATGATTGATTGACACATCAAGTGTAACGTCCCATAACCACCATATGATTATCAAAGATGCCATAGGGCACAGTTCCGAAAATTTTGATCACTGCGGTTCTTTAACGTGACCAAAATCAGGGCACGCGGGCCTGCAGAATTTTCGCCTCCATTAAAAATGGAGCCGCTGCAGCCGGGATCCGAAAGGAAATGATATGTCATGATAGCTTTCAGCGTATGAAGAACTGGAGACACACCGAAAGACGTGCGTAAAACACCAGTGCAAAAAAAAATTATTGGCCGATGTGTCTTTCGACCCTGTACGTTTTTTGACCTTGTTAGTTTTCTTTCATTTTGACCTAAAATATATAGTGATCCTGGGTTTGAATCTGTGACGAAGGCCTTTTTCGGGGTGGTGTGAAGGTTTCTGATTAGCTAATTGATGGTTGGTAGCCGGTTACATGCGAAGTAGCAAGGCGATAGCGTACATGCACAGCTCTAACATTTATTCATAACTAGGGCACATACGTCCTAATGTTCTAAAGTGCTTATTTGGGCCGGTTGGTACAGTTACGCGCTGTTTTTTCACTTCGTTGTCCTAATGTTCATTGTAAGAAATGTTAAGAACATTGTTAGGTCCAGCATTGATACCAGTTACTGGTAATATGAACTTTCAGTGAGTGTCGTGATTGTAAGTTGTACTTTGCGGGAGGCCAAAAAGTGTAGTATTTATGACAACACTTGTGTGCAGGAGGCGACATAGCAGCTGGTGGAATGAGCGTGCTGGCAGATAGACATGCGTGGGTTCTGTTTTCAAGCCCGTACCTGCTCGACCGCTCAACCCTTCATTGTTCGCACACCAAGGAAAGTGGCATATTCTGCGATTGTCCTCAAGCCATTCTCCTGGCACGTGAGTTTATAAAATTTGCTAGTATATTTTAATATGATGCTTCGTGAAGACGCTGGTGTATATAAATATGTTACATTTGATAGGACCACGTCCAAATGCATCTCGGCAACGTTGAAGTTACAAAAAACGCGCGGTGCCTAATCATGCTCTTAAAACGGAAGTGATGGTCTTTCTCTATGGACCAACGGCAAAGTACCCGAAGTTCATCTTTAAATAGAGAAACTTTCCTCCCCCTTTTGCCACAAAGAAACGATTTCTTCACATGTGAATAAAGATTACTGACCAGGGTTAAGGAAGTGACTAGCCCGAGCGAATGCTTCGATTCTCGACTGATAAGAAGTACACGGCACTGGCAATCACAAAAACTGATGCCGCTGAGCTTGATATCAAACGAAATGAGCACAAAATCAAGAAGACGAACCCGTGGTGATAAAAACACCGCAATACAGAAGGATAGAGCTAGTACACTTTGTTCGGCCAGTGAGACGGCATTCACTTTGAAAGAGACAGATACTTAGGAGTTCTCGCCCTCAGACTGCATGCTAGGCTTGCTGTATCTATTTTTCGAGGATTCACATAGTGTAGCGACTTTATTCACGTGTTTACGTGGCCACAGGCAAAACTATGTGCTTTCAAACCGTTGAAATTTATCACAGTGGAAATATTCTGGCTCAACAGTTCATAGTTTTGATAGCCAGACGTTAAACGCTAATAAGTACCTGGAGGTGAGAGAGCTCCACTGTCGAGAAGTAGGTGGTAGCTGGCGCCATTCAGAGCAATTAAACGATATTAAAAAAAGCTTGGTTGACATGTCTGCACGGCTCCTTTGCGGATAGTTGGCGACTTAGCCCGTTCACAGATTACCCACTGACACCAGATGGCTGATGTATGCTGATGAATTGCTAATAAATACATATTAGCACACATAGTCCACATATATACATAATGTCTGAAACCAAGGAAGAATAAATCGTACGTAGAGAGTATATTCAGCAACTCTGTACAGCCGCGCACGCTTGGATGTGTTTACTCACACTCCGCCGATACATATATATATATATATATATATATATACATACATGTGTGTGTGTGGTTTGTGTGTGTGTGTGTGTTGTCGCAGTACAAAGCGAACAAAGCACAGGTATGCCTTGAGACAGTGAAATCAGCGTGTTCTCAACAGCTGGGCTGTAAGCTTATCTTATTTGTTCTCGAATTAAGCCAGAGGCCCACTGCCTAGTGTCCGCTAAATCCCCACATCATTGTTTTCGTCCACATGTAGACACGGGTCATTTGCCTCCCTCTCAAAGAGCATCGACCCCGATGCGAAGTCAATAACGCAGTTCTTTTTCTAAAAGATAATTCTCACGCAATCACTCGCTGACGTAACGCTTCTTGCACACTACGAGAACGAGTAAAGGGTGGTGCTGGCGACGCTTGGTACTACACGAATGGTCGGGAACAACTTCGTAAGTGAGATCACTCAGATGTCGCCGCACTCAGTATGGCCCTAAGAATCTTCTTAAGAGCTTTTCGGCAAGTCCTCGTTTCCGTACGGGTGTCCCAAACCCATACTTCGTCGCCAGTTTGATAGACGACTGCTCTACGGTGAGCATTGTAGTGGCTGGCATTGTGTTCTTGCTGCTGGGCGGATCCGTAAATGTGCAAGTTGTCCAGCTTCTTCCGTGCGTTCCATAAACGTGTTGGCATCTGGGCCGATGTCCTCACATTCGTGCGGTAGCATCGCATCTAACATAGTTTGTACTTCTCGTTCATGAACGAGGCTGAATGGGGGTTCTGCGGGTAGTTTCTTGCTTGGCCGGGTTGTATTCAAACGTTATGTATGGCAAGATTTCATCCCAATTATTCTGTTCAACGTCTACCTACATCGAAAGCATGTCTTCAGTGGTTTTGTTTAGACGCTCTGTCAGCCCGTTCGTTTGTGGGTGTTAGGCGGTGGTCTTACGATGCGTTGTTTCACTTAGCATCAGGACGTGATCCAAAAGAGCTGCAGTAAATGCGATTGCTCTGTCTGTGATCACAACGGTTGGTGCACCATGCCTCAGTAAAATATTCTCGATAAAAAATCTTGCCACCTCCGTTTGCTGTACGTCTCTGTATAGCCTTTGTCTCGGCATAACGGGTCAGATAATCCATCGCGACGATAGCCCAGCGGTTCCCTGCCAGTAGAAGTAGGTGGTGGGCTCAAATTTTCATGCCGATCTGGTAAAATGGAGTTGTTGGGACCTGCACGGATTCCGGGAGGCCAGCTGGTTTAGCCGGTGGTGACTTGCGTCGCTGGCAGTCGAGACAGTACAGACGTGGTGCTTAACAGCTGTGGTTGGTCTCGGCCAGTACCTTTGCTATATTCTGGCCAACATTCTCGTGTAACCCAAATGGCCAGAGCTCACCTCGTTGTGGCATGCTTTGAGTACTTTCGGTAAGAAGGGCTGCTAGGATGACGAGCAGATAGGTGGATCCCGTCGGCGAAAAGTTTTTTTTTCGTGGAGTACTTCGTCCCGTAAACAAAACGATGACAACACTCTTGCGAAAACTATTGGCGCCTTCTGAGATCTGCCATCCAAGTTGTTAAGCCAATCAACTCAGCGCCATCACGTTGTTGCTGCGCAATGGCAGTCGTGTCGAGGACAGCAAGAAATGCCGTTTCCTCCTCTTCTGGTAGGGTTGCCGACTCAATGGGTGAACGAGACAGACAGTCAGCATTCATATGTCGCTTGCCTGACTTATGTACGACTACCATATCAAACGTTTGTAGCCTGAGACTCCAACGCGCTAATCGCCCGGTAGGGTCTTTAGAGTTGTTAAACCAGCACAATGAGTGGTAGTCACTAATTACTTTTAAGGGGTGGCCATACAAATACGGGCGAAATTTTGTAACCGCCCATACCACGGCGAGACATTCCTTCTCAGTCGTGGAGTAATTAGCCTCAGCGCGTGTTAGCGTCCTGCTTGCGTAAGCGATTACCCTTTCTGTGCCCTCTTGCTGCTGCACAAGCACAGCTCCCAGACCAACGATGCTAGCGTACGTATGAAGCAATCGTCGGGGCCTCTTCGTCAAAGTAGGCAAGGACCGAAAGCGTTTGAAGACGTTCGACGCCGGTCAATGAAGGCGGTCTTTTGTTCTTCGTTCCACTCAAAAGCAACGTCGTCTTTTGTGAGACGAGTTAGTGGCGACGCGATGCGACAATGTCTGCGATACACGGCGATAATAGGCACAAAGGCCCCGGAAGCGTCTGACAGCCTTCTTATTTGGAGGGTACTGGGAACTGTGCGACCGCGGCAATTTTTTCAGGATCACGCCGAACGCCTGTATTGCTGACGACGTGACCGAGAAAACTGAAGTTCGTAAAAACCAAAATGGCAACTTTTTTTGTTTCAATGTTAGGCTTGCGGATAGTGTGGCTCGTAAGACCACTTCAAGCCTTTCAACGTGCTTGAAGTGGACTTGTGACCTCCTTCCACTGACGTCTGCTTTAATTGCTGTGGCGCAACGAAGGTGAATATACCGAAGACGGAGAGCGTGGCCGAAGTTCCAAACCTGGCTGGTAATCAGACACACTGTCGCCATTGTTTGCATGGTGGTTGTCAAAATAGGGACCGAAACAATGGGGGTCCAAGAGAATCAGGGTCCTGGCGTTGTGCGTAGTCGTTGTTGGCGCGTCAATCGTCATACCATTGTCGAAGAAGTCGACAACGTATCGACGCAGTGCCAGCAATGACGGGAAGTGTGGCCCACACCTCCGCAATTAAACACAGCGGACGTTTATCTATGGTGCGCCAGACGTTTGTTTAAGAGCCGCGACAGCTCCTAATGTTGCAAATGCCGTGTCTCGTTTGGAGACGGCTCTTTTTACGCCAGCATTTTGTATGGTGGTACGACGACAGGACGACAGGTCACCGCCGTTCTTGCGGTGACGACCAAGCAACGGCTGCAGATGGCTAGCGGTACGATGGCGCAACGAGTGGCGGGTGACAAGCGTGGCAGCGTAGCTCATAGGTCGCAGATATTGAGTAGGATCAGCTGCTGAAAACGCTTGGCGTATTTGTTCGCGACGACTTCAGTGACAGACGCCGTGGGTGGTTCCGTGACTCGAGTCCGCAGCTTCAGCAGTGCGTCGCGAAACAATATCTCGTATTAAATTGCGCAAGAGCTTTGAGTGTCAGATGTCGTAGCGGCGACTTTAATGTGGGCGCTGCGGGACAAGCGATTGGAATTGTCGGCATTGTAGGTGAAGCGCCCGCTCGATAGCCGCAGCTTCTTGATGAAGTCTGTCACGGTGCTTGGCGGATTCCGCAGAAGTCCGGCGAACAATTGCTGTTTAACGCCCCGCATGATGTAGCGTAACTTTTTGTCTTCGGTCATGTGCGGGTCACATTTACAGAAGAGACGGGCCATGCCTTCAGCGAACACTGCGACCGTTTTATTGGGTTTCCTAACCCATAGCTCGAGTAAATGCAGTCCACGTTCGCGCCAGTCGACATTGGCAAACGTTTCAATCATTCCTTTTTAAAGGCACTCCAATTTGAGAAACTGCCTTTTATGTTCTCGTACTAAGTACGAGCACTGTCGTTGAGATAGAAATAGGCGCGGGGGAAATACTTCAAGAGGCTAGTGGTTGGTGTTGGCAACACGTCATAGTAATCACGCCAGTCTTCGACTTCTTCATGTGGCTCCACCACCAAAGCGATAAGGCACCAGCGGTGAAAAAGAAGTTACCTGAGATGGGGTTGGCAGACTATTGTCTCGTATTACTGTTGTAGACTGGCGCTGGCCATTGGTAGATGTGAGCGGTGGCTTGTAGAGTGTTCTTGCGAGGGGGTAAAACTCTGGAGGGAGGCTTTCGCAAGCAACGACTGAAGCGATGCACGGGAGTGTCGACAAGTGCGTCAGGGATGGATGAACGGCTCCCCGTGGGAGTGTGGAGCTCCAACTGTGTCACAGTGGAGCGCGAGCAAAGCAAAGTACGGCCTTCAGACAGCGAAGGCAGCGTGTTATCAACAGCTGAGCCACAAGATTGTCTTTGTTCTCTAGTTAAGCTACGGGCCCCACTACCTGGTGTCTGCTAAATCCCCACATTATCGTTTTCGTGTACATGTAGACACGTATCAACATTTTAGTGGATCATAACAAAAGGGTGACCAGCGAGTGAGGGGTAAACCGTGACATAGAACAAAGAAGACGAAGCGTTTTTGCACAGGAATGAGGCTGATGGCAGTGGCTGCAGATAAAAGGTGTGTTAAGTGTATTTCGCTTTTGTGTGTTT